>CM077105.1:32611833-32648240 GCA_039619505.1 Cimex hemipterus | reverse complement strand
TCTCTCTCTCTCTCTCTCTCTCTCTCTCTCTCTCTCTCTCTCCCCTCTTTATTTAAATGAACATGTGAGTTCAAACGGTTGATAGGTTGACATTTCCTTCGTTTTGTTAGCGCAATCAGTGAGATAATTCACCACTTCTGGGTTTGCCAATTGTAATAATTTCTTAATTATTCAAATATCGTGAGATGCGGTCTGGTGTGATGTAGGTATCAGAAAAACATTTTCTTTATCGTGCCAACGTTTCGATCTTTTATTGAGATCATCTTCAGGGCTCAAAGTGTTTTTCTGCCGTGTAATTGTGCCATGTCGTGTTGAGAGTGCCAGTGTAATAATTTCTTTCACTTATCTACATATTCAATCAGTATCGTGCCAAAAGAATATTTAAATCTGCAATAACCAACGGATCAATAATAATTGGTCAGTTTCGGTTTTGTTTGATTGTTTCTGTTTTCCCAGGCAAAAGACGATATATATAGTACATGGTGTGGGCCGCGGCCTGGCCCGGGAGTTGGGGCAAGTCATTTAAGTTGCCTCCCCCAATTATTGGAGGGCCTCGGATAAAAAAGTTGGGCAGATCCCCTCGGGAGGTAGTAATAGAAAAATAGAGAACTGTTACTCCCCGCGGCCTACTCAGCCAGTGGGGCCGATTTGTCCCTCGTACGGACGCACACGTTTCCGGTATATTCTGATAAATAGTATAACACCACGGCTTTTATTCCCTTTATCAAAATACGAATCGGGATTTATACCTGGTTTACGACCGTCCGGTAAAATGGACTTCCTATCTACAGATCCATTGTACGAGGAATTCTGTTTTATGCCTATACCGACCGTTATCTAAAACCGATCATTGGCCAAATGCCTGAAAGTCATTATAAATTCATGTAAGTTTGGACATCCACCAACGGAACAAATTGGCGGCCATAATTTATTATTCAATACGTTATTTTTTCTATAATTACAAGGAATGCAACAAAAAACATCCCCATTGCCGTAATCTCATATTTTAGTGTAATCTCTTTCGAAAGATGAAAGTCGAGTAATAGTAACTTGACAGTGCTAAATAATATAATCTGAATTTTGGTTATTAAGGTGAATAATCAATATATAAAAAGAAAGGACTCTGTAAACAGATAGATGTAGTAAAAGATAATCACGCCTCTAATTGTCCTTAAGGCTTAAAGATGAGTTGTATAATTGAAACAAATAAAAAGCGAGAGAAAATGAAAAATAGAAAGGAAGATAATGAATAAACATAAAATATATTGATTATTATTGAGAGATAACATATTTTTCATAAATACATTACTGTTGAAAATATCGTACAATTTTGTAAAACAACATATAAAGATTTTAAAAATTATTAAAACCTTGTAGCACTGATTCAATGAGAAACCTCCAGTTAAGTCCATGTTGGCGAAAAAGAACGGTTGGAAAGTTAATAAAAATCAACAACAATAACCGAGAAAGAACTGTTTATTCTTAGTTAAAAACACTTTATATTCTTTTTTGCTTACGGAGACCAAATATGACGTCTGTTGACAACATAAATGTCCCAACTTTTTTTTTAAATATAGTGTTTATGTTTGCAGTTGAATTTTATATCGAACATGAAACGAATGAATGAAATGAACGTTTTACGGCTAATTATAGCCTGGGTGGATTGTGGAAAGGATTATTTAATTAGATATAGTAGGAAATAATTAAGCCATTATTAGTGCTTAAATATGAAGTTGTGTAATTGGAATAAAACGGAAAGAGAAAAAAATAACGAAAAAGATGAAGGCAAAATATCTATCGAAGATCGAGAAAGAACTGTTTATTCTTAGCAAAACATGGTATATAACTTAAACAGTTTGTGAAATTTGTAACAGGTTGTCCATTAAATGACCTAGCCCGACTGGAAAAATTTCATTTAAAAAATTTGAATGATTTGTAATGATGCCTCAATTTATCACGAAATAATCCAGGATACTTATTTTAGATACTTAGATAGTTATAAAATTACTGTTTACAGTGACAGTCAGTCCACACTGAAGATGGCGCAATGCCGAAACTCGTTTGAATAACTTCACAAACCGCGAGTAATGATAGACCCAGTAAAAGTGACCCTGTTCCCGTTCAGCATGAGTCCTCCTGCTAGTCGGTTCAACATCTATCATAAATTTTAAATAATTATGTTATGTTAATGGTAGCTAAGTCGTAATAACTATATATAATCGGTGTTCTCATTACTTCAAAAATATAAATTGACACTGGATTGATTGGCGACAAAGTTATTTTAGAAAAATGTCTCCAAACGTTTCCCCAACTTTAAGCTAATTTAGTTCACGCCGCATTTCTTCAAAAACATTCATAACTGACGGCATGTGGTAAAAGAACCAGCTCCTTTTCAATTTAATTCATTAACTTCCAGTTGGTTTGTTTTATTAAACATTTTTTATGTATGAAAATGCGCTTTAAAAGTGAATAAAAAGGTTCGGTTGATTCGATTTCAGTACATACACGATATAAATTGGGGTGGAACTGGAGGAAAAACAGTTTTCAAGAAAAGAACTAACTTTTTCAAGTTGAGCTGATATCCCCAAACCTGACAACCGTGGCAAAGAAGAGCAAAAGACCCGATCACGTTTTGTTTATTTTTGCCTTACCATTCATTCCTTTACTTTTTTGGCTAAGATCGAATGAAAAACACATTTTCTTGGTTTTCATCTCAAAACGTTTGGAAAAGAAAACTACCACTTCGATCATAAAAGCATACTGGTAGTTTGTACTCAAAATAAACTGAATTGTTTCTTTTTGTTTCCAGGTATGGTTCCTCCAGCCATCACTCTTCCAAAATGTATACAATAACGTTGTAAGTACATCGCAATACTATTTATATTACAGTAGAAACCTTTTGTAGAGTTAGTAACTGTGTAAAATGTACATCAGTCGACTATTAATCTGCATGTTTAAGTAGGTGATAAATATATATACAAAAAATTAATGAATGATAAATATTGGTTTGATTTGAATTTTTCCCGATATTTTTAGTCAACTTTTCATTTTAAGTATTTTATACAAGTGCCGAGATGTGAACAAAATTTATGTAAGAAATATATAAAACATCTATAATTTTTTTCTTTTAAAACATTATTGCAATCAGTTTAGTAGATTTTCATGTGCTCGTACCTGCTACATTCCTGTATTATAGCAGGAAGCTGGGAATAGCGCAAAAGTCTCCTCCAATCTCAGCAAATAAAAATGTGGGTCTTGAAAAGTAACACTTGTAAAGGGAAGTTTAACTTCTGTTCCCCTATACTTTTTTATTAAGGCGTTTTTAGAAAGCAAAAAAAGCGACACGTTTATTTATTTTTATCTAGTTTCTTGAGCCAAAAAGTCTCGATCTAACCCTTCAGTATAGCGGGATAATGTACAATAGTTTTTTTGTTAATTTTATATTATTTTTAATATTTTTATAGTTTATAATTTTTTAATAAATAGACCCTGATGATGGGACGACTATAAGGTGGGGAAAGCTTGGTGAACCCAACAATTAATTAGTCTTCTACTTTCTACACCTGTCTAATGACCTTCATGAAGATTGAAACTCCACCTAAAGTGGACGTGCACATTTTGAAAGGAGGAGGACGCTGATTTCAACGGTGCAAATGGTTTTTAATTTCAACCGTCCTCAAATTATTCACAACAAATTCTTCAACTTCTACCACAAGAACAAATCAATTTATTTCTCGTTTTACTTGTTATTAAATATTTGTTTTACTTGTTTCAAAACTTCGCAACCATTTCCTTAAATAACGTCACTTGACAGGATGCTCCGGGTGTAGCCCATTAAAACAATTTTCGGCCTCGTATAAATTTCTGTCCCAAGTTTTTCCTGTAACCGTGAACAATTAATTTATTATCAGTTGAGCAAATTTGGTTTTTCGAAAATCAATATTCAGGAATAGGTTTTTAGTTTAAAGTTTTATTGAACGTCCTCTGTATAAAGTTAATGACAGCCTTTGTGGTTGTGCCATGATCCTTGATATTTCTGTGCAAAAATAAAGAATAGAAATATACTATCTATTCACTATTTCTTCATAAAGTTTAAAATGCATATTTCTATGTAATTGATTATGAAAATAATCAAAATTTACTTAATTAAATCATATACATGTATAAATGATCATCTCTGTTATTAATGCTATTAATGTTATTAATTTATACTGTCCTTCCTGTAGAATAAAATACAAAATGTTCACTTACGTTCAATTTGTTGATAGTTGAATGCGTACTTTGAAACGAAGCTATGCTTGACCGGAAACTATGATGCCCAATCGGCCGTGACTTTTTCATTCAGTGCTGTTCACTGTTGATGCATGTTTTGCTGGAAATAATTCCCAGATTAAAGTAAATCGATGAACCAAATTTAACGCCATGTCAAAATAATATAGCCTGGAAAATGTGAGGCTCTATAACGCCTATAAATACGATTATTTAAAAAAACGAACTGAATAATGAACTGTTTGTATTTGCAAAGTAAATAATTTTTCAAGAGTCAGTGTAGTTTTTTGTATGTTTAAGCGTTTGCGTGGGGGTCCGCGGTAGCCCAGTGGTTAGCGTGACAGATTCTTGGCTCGTAGATGCGGCGGTCGTGGGTTCGATTCCCACCGTCCCCTCTGGCCTTTTTCGCAGCATTAGCGAGAGTTTCATTTGTCTAACACTGCTCTACTAATTTGTCCAATTTTAAATACATACAACAAAATGGTACAGCTCCAGTCTAAAAAATACAGGTGTTACAGTTTACGATATCACTTTATATACACTGACCCTGTACAAAATTTAGATCCCAGGTTCATTTTTAAAAGAAATTCTTCTCTTGAACATCTCTTGCCATAATTAAATGCAGGAGCGAATAAATTTCCATGGCAAATTTTTCCAATGGGGAACCAAAACGTTAAGTTATTGAAGTTGAAAGGGGTGGGGGAGAAAAGAAAGATCTTCCAGAGGAGCCTTTATGCACAATTAGCCTCGCCTTCATCCCGAAGAAGCCTCATTAAAAATAGGAAGGAAATGAGCCGAGGGGATACCCTGAGAGACCCCATTAGCACACTACACCCTTGCGTTCAACCCCAGAGCCCATATATTCATTTTTCGACCCCCAATTCGTTCTTCCTGCGTCCCAGAGGGAATAATTATCTGCCCGTAGCGATAATTACCTTTTAATTGGGAAATTGCTATACTTCGTTGGTAAAGCCGGACCTCGTTTTTGTGCGAAGCTGCTGCGATGAAATGATTTTAGATATATGTAATTGTCAAAACAAGAAGAATTGTATATACCAGATTAATGCAGCTTTAAGTGTATTTCACTGAAAATAAATTACTTACAATTTTTCATTAATTCATAGTCTACAAGTCATTTTTTATCTATTTAATTGACAAATCACCCATGATTTATATATAAATTAGAGTATTCAATGTGAGATCATTTGTAGTGTTAGATATAGTTTATTGCAGTCTTAATTTACTAACTCCTAACATAATTTAGCCAATAACGAAAGAATTGATAAATATTGTTAAGTAACCAAATCGAACAAAAGACTCCTATTTAAACTTTTTAAACACTGTTTGTATAGGAGGTATTTTTCTGTGTAGTCGGATAGAGTACATATTTATTTATTAAGTCTTTTATTTCTTATTCATAATTAATACTGTCTGCACAGTTTTGTACGTTTTTATTTGGATGTCATTGGTTTAGGAAACTTTTCTGTTCAGGCTCTTTCAACCGTTTTTGTACACATTTATTTTGATGATCTTGAACAACAACCGGAAAAGTGTCCGATTTTTGTGATTTCTTTTTCTTTTTTTGTTTTTACTCAATGAAAAGGAGGGAAAATTCAAAAGTGTGGTTGAGATGAGAAGTTGTGTCCGAATAGATCGACCCATCGAGGTCACGATAGCTCAAGTAGGAGCGCAGCGGCGTATCGTGGGCGGCGAATATCGTGGGTTCGAATCCCGCTCGTGCCATTGACTTTTATCTCAACTAAAAACCTTAATTAATTGTATTATATTTTTATTAAAGCACATCTTTATTGTAAAAAATTGCGTTACGGTTTTTCTGGAAAATCTTGTAGTTGTTGTAAATTCATTTTCCACACCAGCAAAGATTTTGTTTCTCAAATGTCAGTATTTTTGAGTCATATTGTAAACCTACATTAATTAATATCCATCTTCGGTTTCATCGTTTTCGAATCGCGTAAAATCCAACCAACGTTCGAACCATTTATAAAATATAATGATCAATTTAAGGATGGAAAGCTGCACCGAACATCGTTTATAACATAATGTTCAAATTACACATATTGGAAATTGTTGAAAAGTTAAGATTTATTATTATTTTATTCTTGTAGCTCTCACTTGAGGTGCTCAGAGAGTTGTGTTTCCAGTATTTATTTTTTCTAATAATGCTTCTTTTTGGCCTTGGTTTATGTGTAAAAGTTAGTGTCACAAGTAGGATGATAACTTCATGAACATAACGATTCAAAGAATATCAATTATGACCACTTAACATATCGTTTTTAATCTTTTGATATTCACAAAGAGCATTTTAGTACTTTTGTGAAATTTCTTGTGTTGTAAAAATAAACGATAGTTTTAGTGAAATTACATTTATATTTTAAATTGGAAAAGCTATTACAATAATTTTAATAAAAGCTATATACAGTGATAATTATAATTACAATACAAACTACAAAGCCATTAAAAATAATCATCGTTAATAAATTTGTTTCTGGAAATAAATTATATTGAGTCAAAGGTTTATTGGTTTACATCTGTTTATACAAGAGTCTACGGGTTAAAATTTCTCTCATCTCTTAAATGGTTGATGTTGCAGTCGTTTTTGGTGTATCTGCTGGTTGAATAATTCAAGAATTACTTCACCGAAATGTCCTCGAGGTTGAGCCTTGATATGTGTGCCGAAGCGGGGCCATTGTTCTCTTTACGCCGTGTTTATTCATTTCCAACCCCCGCACAAATCTCGCCTCTCGCCACATGGGGAAAAATAATTATTCGGCCGTAACTATAATTAGCGTTTAATGAACTGATATTTCGATATTGACCCAAGGTACTATGCTACGGTCTAGACTTCATCCGCTCGTTCCGTAACCATTAATTGATTTTATTGGACTTTGGCCCAGTTTTCCTCATCACAAATTTCTATTAATGTGAAATTATGCCATTTGCAAATTAAAAAATATTGTATTTTTTAAAGCATAATATCGTGCTTATTCTTCAATTTTGTAACTACAAATAATCAACTGAAGCACTATTCATTATAAATAAAATTCAATGTAATAATAAAAAAATAATAAAGAGCAATAATCTATATTTAAACGTAAATCTTTATTTGAAAATAATTATATCTGTAGAAAAAAATCTACCGTAAATGTACAGGGCATGACATTGAGCTTTTTTCTCTCTCCAAATGCAACCCTATTGCTGCATATTCTGTGAGTACTTTGATTGGTTTTTAATGAAAATTATGTGTTTTGCAGCGAAATCGGTCAACGATATTTCTGGATACAATTTTTCCGAAAAAAGTGTAGAAGTTTGGTCTTTTTGACATAAAAAGTACTACATTTTCGGCATGTGTTGGTGACCAATAGGTCGAAATCCAGGTTGCATATTATCTTGTTATATTATTTGTGACCCTGTGAATCTGATAATGAAAAAAACGTTTGTAATAATTATTACAAAACAGAGAGTCATAGCTCTTCTTATAAATATATATCTTCTTTTCTTTAAATAAAAGTGACTGAAACGTACGAAAATGTTTTACTATATTATACCCTGTATTTATAACTTTAAATTATCACTTTTTTGTTAGTACATAAAGTTGATGAAAAATAGGTTCCTACGCATGACAAAAATGTGTGAAATCTTAACTGTTTCTGTTCGGAAAGATAACAAGGCCGCAACGGGTCGGCATTAGCAAGGCTACACATCAGTGGAAATGCCCTATGTTCGAATCTCAGCGGCCCCCGTATTCGAACAGAACAATTTACATCACATATTTGACAAAGTTTTCATAGCTGTTTGTATTTCTGACGTCATAATTAAGTAAAGCATTACATATTTAGTTTTCAAGACCTGCTGAAAAAACTAATTATTGGTAATGTGTCAAGTGTTTTTAGTTTTCTTTTGTCAAGCACAATACTTTATATTTCACTTTCATTCAGTAATTTCATATAGCGCAAAGATTTTAAAAGTATTATTATTGATTTGCAATTGTAGAAACGGAACGTTTTTAAAGGTTCCATACATTTCTCTTTAAAGCTCAGAAAAATTTATTTAATAACGGCAAAAAGAAAACGTGTGGCGGAGGACACGCAACCCGTACACGAAGTCATCTCCGAATACTTGCGAATTCGCGTGCCTTGCACGTCTTAATTCGTGTGTCACGATAATTTTGCCCTTGTCATTATGCTCAAAATCCGGACTGAAATTTTTACTCCGCGGAAAGAATAATAAACAATTATACGTAGTGATGTAAAATTGTTATTTCACGTCTAGGTGCAACTTCTATGTAGAAAAGCTGATTACGTTGGTCTTTGTAAAAGTTTAATACTGATTTATCACTAACTTTATGAGTACATATATGTTATCTTCAAATTTGTAATATTCTCTATAACCATACATTAATGGCTAAAGCCGTTCTCTATTAAATATATTTTATTTCTCTACGTTAATTATTTTATTGAGAAATTTTTTCTTTATTACAAATGTATTAAGAGATTGTAATAGGGAATTTGCCGATAGTTCATTATTGAGGGTTTTAAACCAATATGTAATGATTTAGTTTTATAAAGTATCAATTCATCCGACGTAAGATAATTTATGATCTGCTAGCATGTACGTTCAACGAAAATTTATGTAGACAGTGCACAAGTTAATTACAATGTTTATCTTAGATTTAATTATTTATTTAAATTTTTATTATTTTATGGATTTATTGAAAATAGACATAATGTATCTGTGTCGTGAATAAAATAAAAACAATCTTATGCCATTGTCTTTTCTTGATATACTCCTTTATCAAGCTCATTTGGATCCCCTGTATAGAACCGTCGGCGAAATTGTGCCGTCTGTCGAGTCGGCCCTGATAAGGATGCTGAAGTGAGGTCATTGTCCGTTTAACTGTTGACACTCTCGGAAACATCAGCCGTTTATCAGCCGGCTCGCCCTATACCGCTGGCAACAAAAGATATGCCGTTTTTAGAGTCCAGACGGAACGTCTGCCAACTGAAAATTATCGATCAAAACCATTGCTAATCCTGTCGGAAATACAAAATGTCTCGCTTTAAAAATAGGAAGGTCGCGTGCTATGAAAAGGATCTGTGTTGAAAAAAAAGGGCGGTTTATAACTGGTCGCTCTGAAATGCAAACAGGGTTTGTATTTAGTCGTTCCTTTACCGCTGATTTACATAGCAAGGGCAATTAGGTAATAAATGTCATAACTTTGCAATGAAGAAGGAACGGCGAGGTAAGCAATTAAGCTTCTAGTTGTAGAAACTGCCGGAGAGGGATGGGGCAAAAGCGGAATAATTTATTTCGCGAGAAAACGCTTAAGAACTCCGGGAAAACTCTCGAAAGACTTCCATCCCAGAAGAAAAGTTTTGAAATATTATCTTCAAAAATGTTTTCGTATAAGTGCTTGGAATGTTTAAAAGAAAACATCAACACATTAATCATTTTAACGAATGAATTTTCGGCTCTTCGCAGCCAGGGACTCCCACTGACAACACAGATGGTCAATTAGTGATCCGGGATAAGACGGATACAGATGAACTTATCCGAAAGAAAGCAGCTCCCTCTCTTGCAAACGTCGTCGGAAGAGTAGATGACGTGACAAGAGATGTTGAAGGATGATGACCATTTCAACTCTTGCACTCTAATCCCTTTCCCGCCTAACCATTTTGCCACTTATATTTTGACATTATTCCTCAAACTTATTATTCATGTAATCAAAAGACAATAGGTGAAGTGTTAAAATTATAGACAAGCGAAAAAAATTGTTTGCAATAGTAATTAAGTTTATAGTTGAGATAACATTCTAATGGCACGAGCAGGATTCGACCCCACGATCTTCGGCTAGATACGCCGCTGCTCTACCACTTGAGCTATCGTGACCTCGATCCACTCGGACACTAACTTCCCATCTCAACGCCACCTTTTTGAATTTTCCCTCCTTTTTGCCATGCTGCAAATATCGTGTAATCGGTTAGGATTCTTGGGGAGAAATGAAATGGCCACGGAGAACTTTAGTGAAGTATATTTCATTTTAATTCATTAAATTCGCTAATTTTGTGGTCCGCTTGACCAATTCTTCTATTCAGGGGGACACATTGAGCAACCTTCTCTACATGCCGTACGAGGTCTATAGCTTAGAGGTGGTTGTACATGGTTGTATGTCAACTTTGCATGGACTATATTATTTTATATAAAAGTAATATGAAATGCTCTTTATATTTTATTAAGAAAAAGAGCATTATTCCATATATAAATTTATTGTTATGTTCACGAAGGTAATGTACATAAAACAACAAAATATTCTCTTACTTCTTAATGTAAAACTTTTGGAACCAAAGTGTTCTTTCATTGTTCCTACCTCGTAACGACAAAGGGTATAAGAAGCAATATCCATAAAAAGTAACTGACTTCCAAGACCACAATGGCCCGTAAGGTTGCCAATGAGTAATGCCGCGTTTACCCTGGAAATATGGCACAGCTTGAATCCTCACGTTTGATCGCTTTATGCCTTTTCACAGGCCGCTAGGAGGTTGTAAACCTCCATACCTGAGCTCGATGAATGAGGTGTTTTACTTTTGACTCTGTAACTCATAACTTGGATGTTCATATTCTTAGAGAAGTCTTGTTAACTCTCGGCAGGTGTTACATATGAATACGTATATGAAAATAACTTGTAAACCCTCCACGTTCTTATCAATATTGTCTTAGAGTACAAATATAATACGTATAAATAGTTTTATTGTATATCACAAACGGAATCCAAAATAAAAATAGAACCTTGAAGTAATGATGTCATCGAGATATCTAGTCCTTCTTTCCTAAATATAATGGATTTATAATTTAGACCGTTTTGTACAATGTCGTACTTTTTAATATTGTATTTATAATATATTTTATACCTCTCTTTTATATTTAGAGTATAATTAATTACAGTTATCAGTTTTATAACAGCGTCACTGAAAGATTAGTCAGTTTCGTACTTTTTTGTTTCACAGTAAGCAACTTATAAAATGTAACATTAATTAGCAAGAAATAATTAATGCGGTTGTTGCCAAATGGCAGGCCATACACAATTTCATTACCAGTTAAATTATGTGCAATTTAATTTTAACATTTTGTTCTCCAAAATTAGAATGGTCGTTAAAACAAATTATCCTAAACATCAACGGCTTAATCTAATAATTATTATATGCATTATTATTCATATATTATATATGTTATTTTGAATCTTTCGTGAATGTAGAAAATGATATATTCTTTGGAAATTGTAATGGTGCACATTTAAAATATATATAAAAGGGAGTTTTTGAAAGAGTACATAGGATCACAGCACTTATTTTCATTGTATTTCATCAATTAGTGTATTTCTTAATAAAGATGATAATATTTTTTTAAATTTAATGAGGATTTACCTTTATTTCGCACTTTTTGATTATTGCGTTTTAAAATTTCTATTAAGTTTAGGCGAGACTTTCTTGGCTGAGACTTTTGTTTTCCTCTGTACTAATGTGTGGTACTACCAACTAACTTAATTCAATTTTTGTGGCATTTCTAAACTCTGCGGAATGTTTCTGGTTCTAAGATGTTGCTGGTTTGCAGACATTGTGTACATTGTAATAATCAACATTAGTATATATTAACAAAAAATTATTGACGAATTATAATTTTAAAGCATATTCTCGTGTTTTTTTTTCTTCCCTTTAGTAGAAATAATTTTGGGATACTTTAAACACTATAGGCAACGATCTAAATTTAAATGTATCGCTCCCAAATTTGCTGATGGGTTTTAAAAGATGAAATCAAAATTAGTCCCATTCATTAAACGTATATTACACAGATTAAAGTTTGTCAAAAATTCAAAAGTCATGAAATTTTGATTTTTGTTGGCGTTTGTTGGCAATTCTGAGTCCGCACATTTTTCCTGTCCTATTTAAGACATGATCGTCAGACTTTTTGCCACCTCTCGAGAATAAAACTAGGTAAGCCACTCGGATCCTCTTTCAGGTCTTTCGCTAGGGCATATAATGCATTTCCCGCACACCTATTGTCCATTATGAAAAAACGTCACCCTGTTCCCCAGTGCATTATAGCTTTTTGTTCACAATAACTTACAAATTGAATTATAACAACAATTGCAACGGTCTTCTTTGTTAAAAATACATTTCTAACTTATCTGAATGTCTTATTAATATTATTTTCATATTATATCTATTTTATTATTTAGCATAATATTTTTTAAACAAATTTATGTGTGCTTTCAATTAAATATTCTTTTTATCTAATGCCTTGGATGAGATGAAAGAGTTAGCGTTTGTGCTACACGCCTTAACTGAATTTCGAATTCCCTCGTGACACTAACTTATTCCACTTTGAATAATAAATATAATTAATAGAAATAATTAAATAGGTCAATTATGACCGCTGCACATATATGGATTTATACATATAATTTACAAGTTTACTAATTTCGTGGTCCACTTGAATTAATATATTACAATTAATTAAGGTTTTTAGTTGAGATAAAATAACCAATGGCACGAGCGGGATTCGACCCCACGATCTTCGGCTAGATACACCGCTGCCCTACCACTTGAGCTATCGTGACCTCGATCCACTCGGACACTAACTTCCCATCTCAACCCCTCCTTTTTGTCATTTTTCAAATGTGTGCAATCCCGCTCGTGTCATTGACTTTTTTATCTCAACTAAAACTTTAATTAATTGTAATAATTTACAAGGTTGACAAATATGAACATAAATATACAAAATAGCCTGTATTGGAATACAGGATATTTTTTCTTACGTTGAATGCACGAATGTCACGACTAATGTAAATTGATTTCGTACTTTTAAATTATGCGTCTATATTGCAAATAAGGTTCATATTTGTTAGTCTTATGAATCATCTTATGATTAATGATAGTTTCAAGGTCCTGATGAGGGGGATTTTTTGTATCTTATTAATTTTATGTTTGATATTGTTAAGAACTATAATTTATCAATACTTGGTATAAATAATTCATAAATCATAATAGAACGGTCTTTTATCTAAATTTATTTTTGACATACTTAAAAAATTGTTGGATTTTTTCTTCCTAACTGTGGGAATATATCGCTACCAGTTCAAGTTCCATACTTAGCTGCAAGAACCGTTACGCCTCTGGCAAGAGTCCTAAATCACTCCAAGCCGAAAGGAATTTTATTGTCCGGTGTTAGACCTAAAACTTGGAGAACTCAGCCGAGCCAATTAGAAAGAATCGACCATGTAGTTTAGGCTTTGTCGTGTCTGTGGTTAACAAGTCTAAGCATGTACATAAAAATTCAAAAAAAGCTCCTCCCCCTGGTGTTATACTTTGGTTTGGATTTAATTGATAGGACGAGGGTTGGCGTGCTTCACGTGCTTCAATGGCGTGTCACGGTGGTGCCCAATCGGGCATTCCCTTCGAATTTATACACGGGATATCTCCCTCGCCTCCCTTTCCATCACTTTCTCCTCATAATTTAACATATCCTGTTTCTCTTATTTCTCCCCCGGAATAAAATTTATTTTTCCCATCCCAAAAAGACAGCAGACACCGACATACAATATATCTAATGAAATATGTAGTCCGCTGTTATTTGTCTCCCTCTATCTTCAGAAAGGGTGGAATATTATGGGGATTTATGAAGGGTTATATTTATAACTCCGCCCTCGGCTCCTATTATAATATTACGAATTTCCCCGCGCACACGTGTGCAAACTTGTTATAGACAAGTTGATCGCATTGTCACAATATAGAGAGTCGTTGCGAACGAGCTGTATACTCGGTTTCTTGATCGTTACAACCAACTTTTTTATTCATTTCTAAATATGATGTAAATTTTGATGGAACATGTATAGTCAAATGCGATCGAGTCAAATATTTTTGGTTGTTTCTCATTGCTTAGCCTTGTTGATTTTTTATATTAGCTATAGATGATAACAATCATTATTGTTAGTTGGATTTTTCACCATCAACTATTATCGTTCCTTGTGTTTAACCAATTTAATCCGCTTACTATAGCTTGGTTGCTCTGATAGCCTTCGTTGTCTCGCTATTTAGTAAACGGTTCAATATTTATCCACTTACAAAACAAAAATCTTCCGAACAAGCTAAACAATATCTATACAAATATATAACTGTGATTAAACATAGAAGTGACTTGATAAGAAAACCCTAAAACAATCTCTACAACAAACGAAAGTCAGGACTGGAATATTGCGTGTTCACACGATATCAATTTCTGTCCATTTGGAAAATCGATGTAACAAAAATTATAAAATCGACTCAATAAAACGTAAATTATTTATACTACGCAATAAAAATCATTCGAGGATGTGATGAAAAGGGGTACAGTTTAATAAGCCAGCCATGTTGGAGTGCTGTTGCATTTTTAATTCCCAAATGGTGGCCCAATTGAATTACTCTCTTTGAAAATGAAAAGAGAAAAGTAAACCGCCTGGTCCCTTGCGATTGATTTTATGACAAGGTTCCTGTGTAAAATGTGTTAACCTGTTAAGAAACTTCGTTTCCCTTTGACCTTCCTTTTTTTACACATGAAGTTGAAACGAGGCTGAATTAATTAAAACTCTAATGCAAAAGATAACACCTTTATATTCTTTTTTGAATTGTAGATTCATTATTACATTATTTATATTTTACACTTAATAAAGCTATCACTTTTTATCATTTCCTTGTGAAGAGAGGTTTTCCTGATCCATAAAGAACAAATATATAATGAAATAAATCCACAAGATCAGAGCCTTCATCACATACACAGTCACTTAAGTCAGATATATTCGCTTGCAAAAATAGTTCCTTTCAGCAAAGCTCTCAGTAGTTTTTTTAATAAGCATTTTTTGTCAGTCATGATTACTTCTTTTTGTTTAACGACATGGTATTAAGAATGAGATTTAATCTCTATTGATCATCCTGCTTGCCTTTCCTTCTCTTGGTTTTCCAGACGCGTTTCTGCATTTCGCCATCTTCAGTGTTGATTTGTTGGTTCTGTGAGGTCAATTCTCGTTTTGGAGAGTAGTGAGTGGTGGGAGCATTATTAATGTAAAAGAGTTTTACGTAAATATTCATAAACTCAATTTATTTTGTTGTTGTGCAGTTGCATGCAGATACAAATCTTATGTCCGTGTGTAATCACTGTTGGCCTGTAATCATACACGTTTTGAATGCCGTCATGTTGTTTACGATTTGAAAAAGCTGACCAAATATACTACGTGAAAATTCTAGATAAAGATCGCACTTCTGCCAATAGTTCGTCAACTCTTAGACCCGATAAATATTGCTAAGTGTAATAGTTTTAACACTGTTAGCCGAATTATCATCATTTAGACTTCTTGAGAAAGGTGGGTCAAATAATGAACACAAGAGTAACTTTTTAATAATTTCAATAATTCTATGTTATATGGCGTGCATATTGGTTATTGAACACTGGAACGACAAATATAGTTTTTGTCTGACTACGATCACAGGGATTTTTTTCAGCAGTGTAAGGTTTTCCGTAAATTGATGTAAATATTGTCTGATGTCAATATCAAAATCAATGAAAGGGAAAACGTCAGATAAACTTGTGTTTCAATGATATTTCATTGTCTCTGTTGGAGCCGAAAGTGCTTTGGATCGGCGCCTATCCTGATTTGTGGATATCAAATGTCAGAGGCGTTTTCCCTCTATCTCACCGGCTCCCGATTTGCAGTTGAAATGTTTTATCCCCACGGGCAGGACGGGATTTGTTCCTTGTCTCACTCTCGCTCTCCTCGGGGGTGAGTGTTAACATAAAGCACCAAGTAGTGATGCCGTGGGATTGTAAGGGGCCCGCAGAGCTTTGGGACTTCTCCGCACTAAAGCGCCACCTTATCTGAATAATGTATGCTCACTCTTTCCACCCTCTCCCTTGCCACTTCAACCCTTTCGCTCTCTCTCTCTCGCCATCCCTCAGATTCGACGTTTTCCCTCGTGGGCCGGTGATAAGTAAGAGGCTGAGGTGGTGGCGGGAGCCGAGGAGGGCGAAAGTCCCTCTGCAAGGAGGCTATTAGGTTTATTGCTTCCCTCTCGCCCACCTTATCGAGTTACACTTCGGGCGACACACAGAACATCTCATATTTACCAAAGTTCACCCTTTGCCCTGCTATTGAAATTACAAGCGTCATTATGCCCTATACCTTCTTATCAATCATGCAACACTTTTCGAACCTGATCGCGTGATAAAATATAAATTTAATAATCGTGTGCTCTTATTTCAAAGAATGAATAATAATTTGATAAATAATAGCATGCGTCAAAAATATGGCCCTTCTTCAACAAAACTTACTGTTTTTATTTGTTTAGGGCCTCAAATTAACATTTAAAATAAAGCGAAAATCCACGGCCATTAACATTGTCCAGCGAGTCGTTCTGTCCCCACTGACGTTTTTCGTTCAAACGTAGCTACTTGCAATATATGGATACATGTAATAATAAGTACGAGCAAGATTTGGACTGTGCGAAGGGTGTTTATCATATATTCTTTCCAAATGAGCTGTAGCGTTCTGAATCCATACAACATCCATCAGGAACAAACACGTGGTGAGAATCGTTCCGATTTTAATCAATCGAACTGCATGTATATTTTTCCAGAAGCAACCGGAGAAGCTAAGCTA
Source organism: Cimex hemipterus (assembly GCA_039619505.1). NCBI lineage: Eukaryota > Metazoa > Arthropoda > Insecta > Hemiptera > Cimicidae > Cimex > Cimex hemipterus. The sequence goes on along the minus strand of CM077105.1, from coordinate 32,631,271 downwards.
GTATCAGTTTTGTCAATAAACCTTCTTTTTCATCACGGGTGAGATCTTTGGGTACATATCAATAAAGTTTTTAAAAGATTGTCGCAAGTTTCTGCACTCTCGGTTTGTACACACTCTTACCCATGAACTAAATGGATCCAGTAAAGTGAACAAGGGTACATAAGTTAAACAAAAATTAATAAATCTATAAAGTGGACATTTTTTTAACCATAATTTTATACGTCCCTCTGGAAAATCTCATAACCTTTCTAATATATCATTTAACGGAGAACACTGGATGTTCCAACAGGATTCACCCTCTAGGGCATAAGGTGTAATCTATCCAGGCGTGCTTAAGAATGAACCTTCCTGAATTTATCAGCTGGGAAGTGTGGTGTTTTGCCAGGCCAGAACTCCACTTTTTGGACAACAAATGGTAATAATTGTTGGGAGGCACGGTAGTTAATTAAAAATGAATAAACGGAACTTACATGCAAACGTACAAGCTCTATAAAATTAAGGTAAGTAAAATAAAAATAAATAAAGGAGGCAACAGCTAATAAAAGGAAAGATCTAATTTTGTTCTTGCCTAAGCTCTGAGTGGAATGAAAGTATACCCCAACTTCACGAGAACACTTAAAGTGGTTCAAAAGACAAAATTGGCTAAGAACAGTGTTAATATTGGATTAAACTGTCGGGTCCATAATGTACACATGTACAATACGTTGTTTTTTTTGTTTCGTTTTTTAATGTACTAACAATTTCATGCTTATCAACCTGTTAATTAGGACTTTAGGACTTTTAAATAAAGGTTTATAAGTTTAATACAATAAAAATAGCTATTTATTGTTACGATTCTAAAATTCATGTTACTAAATATTGGGTATCAGTGTATTTCAATGTTCGTAATCAACTTGGAAGTAGGTTTTGACATTTAAAATAATAATGTAATATAAGGACTTGATCATTCTATGAATTTTTCAAATCTCGCAGATTAGTATTTAGTTCCTCTCTGATGACAGTGTGTTGCCAAAACGCTTTTATGTGAAATCCTAATTCACAACAGTGGACCATTTTTTATCCCTTTCGTACTTCGCATGTACGAATAAGTGTGTATAAAAAGTTTATGTTGTCTTCAAATTTGATACGTTTTGTATTGATTCGATTTTGATAATTTTCCTAGGGTTAATGATCCTATACATTATAGGAATCAGTTACCTAGTGTAAAATTAGTAAAACTTGTAAAATGTCAAACTACATATTTATCATTTTCATACTACATGCCATAATTCAGCTATTACAGGTTATACGAACAATTTTAACATGGCTCGCACTGACAAGCGTGGCTTCAAAATGATAATACCCCATTTCAATGAAAACTTTTAATACTTATATAATCTAAATGCTCTGACGTTAAACAAGAGAGGGTTTTGACGTAGTAAAAGTTAATGGAATATCATGGTAATAATATTTCGTTCCTAAATAAATACGTGTACGTATATCTTGTAAATATATCGTTAGACATTACCCACAGTCACCAAAAATGCTTCACGTAAAATTTTATTTTCCCTTCAAAATTCATCGAACTTACATAATTTACATTTAGTTGTATCATAAAATTTCATACTATCGCCCGATTTTAAATAATATGTAACAATTTTTAAAACTGCTACAACATAAACCTAAACCTCATCTTCTTGTAATTGTCTTAAATATAAACATGAAAATTTGTAATGTTCAACAAAATGTATTGTATACTACGGAACAAGTATAAAATAATTTAATTAATGTATTGAAATAACTAATAATCGCAACGGAGTCTTTTTTACTTCGCCAGAGTATTTCTATATTCATATCGTTAATTGCTTTGTTGCCCGTTCGCTTTATAATATTAAGTCAAAACGAAGTTGTACAAAGCGTTTTATAACAGTCTATGTAACGGTTTACCGCATTGTATAAAAAATATACCCATCAATTTTTTCTTTATTCCCTCAATGCGGACCACGGTAGTTCTTTTGAAAGAAGGTTAAAGCGGTTGCACAAAAGATGTTTGCTGTAGATTTTCTAACAAGTTCATATGTATGCGCTCTTTGTGCATTGTTTAGAGGTCAAATACCTGTACGCCTCGAATTCACCTCATGCTCGTACAAATAATTCCACCTCTTATTAACCATTCTAATGAGAACAATAGCAATCGGCCCAAAATCAACGTTTAAGTTAGGAATGATGATGAAATGATATCCTACCTCTAGCAAATCGCCTAAACAATCATCTTTGTTCAAGTCGAAACTTGGGAACCCTGATCTAAGATACAAAACGTCAACCGAACTGACTTCCAATGAGATAAAACCTTCGACCGTTTTACCAGTTGAAGTAATTCCTTCCTTTGATGCTAATTTACGATCTTCTTGAGCTCCTATATTAGCATACATGGCACCATTCGAGCTTGCGGTTTTATGCGATAAGCTTGAGAGTTCAGCTCAAGTTAAAAGGTTATAATTATACGGTTTAACTATAGGTTCTTAACGAAATACTAAAATTATATTATACTTATTATACATCCTTAACAAGGTGTTCATATTTCAAATTAATAATGTATTTAACCGTGTAAATTTCACAAGCATGAACACAAAATAAGGCCATAACAGCCGATAAAAAAAATTATTAGAGGAAAACAATTGAGATAATATAGCAATATACACAAAATTACTAAAATTCAAACAAAATGCGAAATAAAGGATTTTAATTATTAATATTCAAACATTTTATCAGTTACCAAGTGAATTAATTTTTTTGTTTTAGAATTTCATATATAAAATGTTTTTGTTAATATTGAAGAATAATTAAACAGTCCATTTAAGAGAAGTAAACGTAAACTTTATTGTGTTGTTGTCAATGTTTGTTATAGTGAACTTGTTACTCAATTATTCTTGTATACTCGATAAAATCACGTTATGGGGTCTGCTAACCGTAGTGACTACTATTAAATTTAGGCTTTGGTTTATTTTCTTGTTTACCAAGGAAATATTTACAAAATAATTAAAGGAAAAATAACAATAAAGGATTACAAAGGTAGTCAATACCGAATATACAATCAAGGCACTTTAAAACAGATAATTCTACAAGCATGTAACACATTTAGCAGACCTTAAAGATGAGATTGTTGAACAACTTGAACAGAAGGATCTTGGATGAGGCCACAACATAAACAACAATTCTGTAAGTTTGGTCGAACTTTCGACAATTATACCGTCATCATCAGGGCCTATTTATTTTAGGGAAATATGACAGTTAGAGCATGTTATATCACTTAAATAACAAAATTACAAACAATTATTTTTCTTACTTCAACTCGATGAGTGTTGAAATATATTGTGAGAGCAAGAAACTGAATTTACAAAAAAATTATTTCATTAGAATAAAAGTATCTAAACAATGAACAGAGTGGAGTTAATTAAATACAATATAAATTTTTAAAAACGACATGGTCATATAGATTACCTCGGTTAGACATAACTATAAGTACATGTCTCCTTTTTTCTTAAAAATAAATAATAAAATTATTTTTTCCCTAGGGTACATTAGAATACCACAATTAGGATTAGAAAGCTTTTTTTCTGAGCTTCACGTAATTTTAATTGATTTTATTACAACTGCAGTTTCTTGCTCCCACGATATATTTCAACACTCATCGAGTTAAAGTAAGAAAAATAATTATTTGTGATTTTGTTTTTTAAATGATATAACATGTTCTAACTGCGATATATTCCTACAATAAACCAGACCCTGTTGATGACGATATAATCGACGAAAGCTCGGCAAAAACTTAAAGAATTGTCGTTTCTGTGGTTACCTCACCTAAGATCCTTCTGTTCAAGATATTTAGTAGACCTTCCACTCCCATACTTGATAGCATAATCCATATATTTAACTCAATACAACGATTGGGTGAATACCCTAATAATCAACAATTTTACCCAGCCGTATGGGACCAGATTTCTTCTGTAATGCTTCTTCAATGTTATGTTCATTTAAAATTGAACTTGGTCATCTCGTCCATTTCTGACAACTCTTAAGTAATTAATTTCATTTTTTTGTAGATCTAAAACGCAAATTTCATACGTATATGACGAGGTTCTCATCCGAAGATCTTTGGCGAGTGGTGCTCAACAGTGCCGTGTTATCCGTTGAGAGGCGGAAGTGTTTTGATTAGGGCGTTGGCACGTCCGCAGTGGAAGATTACATAGGTGATTTTCAGTGTAGCGTGTAAATATAGCATATGCCCCTCCATGTGCTTGAGTGATGACATCGTTTGTAATCTCATTAGAGGCCTCACACTCCCGGGAGACGCAGGGCTAAACGGAGCCACCGACATTATAGCCCACCCCCATTTGTTACACTTCAATCCACCCCCGGCCGGTGGTGCAACTCTTGTTCAAATCCACACGTCACCTGCTCTTCGTCTCTACGACATCCTTTGTCAGAGACCGTGAGAGAATCGGCCAGGTGCTCGCTTTGAACCCTAGCCTTTTATGGAGATAATCAATTTTCTTTAATCTTCCACTGTTTCAATACAGAAGCGCTCAGAGCTTTGTACAGCTGTTTTTTCAACATTACAACCTTTCCCTTTGAAATATGCTACGTTTCTTGGCAACGTTTTGTATTACCAAACTCAGAACACATTAAACGACATTTGTCAACCTAGGTTTATTTAGTATTAGTGGATCAACATTGACTGTTATTTAATTTATAAATAAGTCATTGTTTCTCTCAGCATGTTCCTCCGAATGCAGGGCTCAGAGGACTCAAAGCCGTGAACTCACATGTTTCTAATGTGTATTTTGAATTAGGTACAGGCTAAAAATAAATTATTTTTAAAAATAAATAAATTGTGAAATAAATCTGTGATACAGTTGGGGAGTAAACAAGATGTTTTGATCAAACTGCTTCGAATTAAAGTTGAAAATCTTGTATCTTATTTTTCTTATAAATTTCTATTTTTTTAAACTACAATATTGATAGTAACTACACATACAGGGAAGGGTTCCCTGGACGCAACGGTTTAGGCGACACGGTGTTCATCACTGTAAGATTTAGGTCCCATGTTCGAATTCAGCGGCCCTGCATTCAGTCGAACCCGACATACTTATAAATGGGCTTTTTTCGAAATCACCGGCACCCCGAGGGTTTATATAACTTTTGCTGTTGCGAACCCTCGTTAACAATACAAAAAAAACCTTTAAAAAAATTCGTATTTTTAGGTAAAATATAGATAGTATCGAATTGTATGCAAACAGGATAAAGCAAACAAAGGGAACGTCCTAGTAATAATTAACAATTTTTTTGTTAAATAAATTCAGTTTGTACACATTAAATTTGATTTATAGAACAAAGATGAATTCATAATTCTGGGCTTGACACATCAATTTGTAAATTTTAGTAAACCATTTATATAAATTAAATAAAAGTGAAGTGCGACTAACGATAACCATCGAGCAAGGGGGGACCAGAAAAGATTGGCGTTCTTCCAAACCTAAGAACAAAGACCTAACTTTTTATTAAGGAGGAAATATATAAAGCAAACTTCCGGGATGTGCAGTGTCGTGGAAAAAGACTGTGATGGTTTTAAAATATAAATGAGTTAAAAAATAACAAGCAAAAAAAGAGGAATATGAATTTATTTACCAGATTATCTACTAAATGCTTACATACAATATAGTCAGTATCCAAATAAGTACAGTAGTGTTTTTCGCCAGGCCTGCACAGTTAATAACATATACCAACCGATGCGAGTTTTATTCTACAGAAATGAATATCGACGACCGCAGGTCATACCTCGTGGTTTCATGTGCTCGAATATACAACAGGGGGTTTAATTAAACGGTGCCGTGAGGTTGGCTGGTTCAATCCCGACCGCATTTGCATTGGATTCCCATCCCGACCGTTCACGCAACTGTACTGATTTTCTTTGAAGTCACGGGGACGTATGATGGAATAAAACATTGAATGTAAACTGGAGAAATACTATTTAAAGTTTATATATATATATATATATATCGACATTTTACATGACGTATATCATCTGTTTGATATATGTTGTTAGTTCTGTGTTTATGTAGTTCGAAGTTTTTTAACTATAGAGAAAATATATACTAATATATAAACATAATAGTATAATATATTTTTACTAAGTTATCTTCTTCAATTATTTAATTTGCCCAAAATCTATAATAAATTAATCATTGTATGTTTGTACTATGAAATATTAATGCAAATTAAATATTACATTTTTTCTTTAATGTCACAATTTTTGTATCAAGGTCCCTTAACTTTTTTATCTGCTTTGTTACTTTTGCTGTTTCTAAGACATGGGAATCAATCTTTTAATATTCAAAACGTGTTCGCTTTATTTTTGTTCTGTTGACTGTGGCTGCGCAGATAAGTCAAACAGGGGCGTATTCTTCCGATAAGTTAGAACCCTTTCCAACCACATTTCTTTCATTATCTGCCAACTAATGTAAACAGTTTATTCAAATTTAGAAGAATCATTCAACTCATGATCCTTATTGTATTAACATTTTACCAACAGAATTTAATAGAACATTGAGTTTACTCATTACTGATTACAAATTCATATAAGATAGCAGATAGCATGTATGCAGGTTTGAGTCTATCGCTTCTGCCAGTCCACCGTCAATTCAAAATGTTGTACTTTAAATTAATTTCTAGCAGGCCTTAGGAGCAAGTAAGGATAACAGTTTCGTCAAATTTAAGCACCACTGCTTCCTTTTCCTTAAACCTTTCTTCCTCATCAATTGTAACCTAATTAACCTGTTAGTTACGGTTTATAAAATACGTAAAAAATCGTGGTTTTAAAAAAAAGCACCGATACAATGATTTCTATACCTAATATTTTTTTTTAATTTTATGGGCAGCAGTTTATCCAAGAGTACACCAGGGTGCAGATTAACATTTTTTGCTTATTAGCCTTTATACTGTTAAACATTACTTTTTACATTTACAGATACACTTGCAATTTTAAGACTAAGCCCAACTAGTTAAAAGAGAATAATAATTTATAACACATTTATTGATTTATTATGAAAACATTAGTGCGATAATAGTAAATAATATTTATATAAATAGTTAGTATATAGATAAAATTAATGCAGCAGTTGTGAAAGAAGGAAAATCACGTGGATTTTATCTATTTTGTATATAGCCCGGGTTTTTTTACTACATTTTATTTAATAAACTTGGGCGACGGTGGCCGCGACGGTTTAAGACTGGATCCCCTCATGACCCTGACATCCGACGGTGGGTCTACTTACGGTGACGGTGATTGAGGACCCCACATATGCGTACCAAGTTGGACAACACACTCCGTAGCTTCAAAGCTACATCGTTGGAAGCATACATCATTTCGTTGAGGAGAAATGTTAACAAGTTTTAAAAATAGTGAATATGGATGATAGCACTGGCTTTAAAAGAAAATTGGTGAAGAATTTATTGCAGAAGGAAAAGAATCGGGTTCACGACGCATGGAAAGAAAGAGTAGTTGAAAGGGAATTCTGGCTTTACATTCCGTATTTCTGTATTTTTCATTGTACTAGTCATACAGCAAACTCAGTACAGAAAACTTTCCGACCTCTGAAATTGGTTTCTCTGCGTCCTTTTCACTAAATAAAATTGTATTAAGGTTATAAAAATGCAATAGTGAATAGACAGATAAAACTTTCCACTGCACCTCACACCTCCATAGAAATGTTAAATGATGGGGTGAGTGTGGTGTTCAATACTTTCCAAAAGGATAGTTCCTACTCACAGTACTTACTGAACTATCCTTTTGGAAAGTATATCACACCTCCATGTCCGTCAAAAACTAAACCAGTCAACTATGGTGCGGGCTCGGTGCGGAGAGGTGAGGTCGACTTTACGATGCTTGTGTAAAACAGTGTATTAAGGTACAATAGGAGCGGTGAATAGAAATAAATTAAAAGTTTTAATCTATACTAGGTTTTGGATAGTTCGGTTTTAATCATCAGGCTCGGATATATTACCCGATGAGTTCTGAGGTAATCTGCAACGTTCAGCGTAATTTTGCTAGGTTTTTTTATTAAATTAAATTTTAGCTCATTTTTTCCACCTTCTAATTTGTCTAGCAGATTCGACATCGGCTAAGTACAACAACAGAATTTGTAAAAGAGTAAATTTCTAGAGAGAGAAATTTAGTAAAATCGAGGACCGTTCATTTGCAAAACGTTTAAAACTACCAATATTAGAGGTGATTAAAGCAAGATAACATGAATAGACTTAACTTCACCGTCCTCTTACTAGCTAAACAATTCGTACGATCAAATGACAACTGGTCTACCACCTCAGAACAGGAACGAACGTCCTAGGAAATTCTGAGATTCTTTTGGACTTTAAAGCAGGCTGGAATCTGGCTGGACGGACTGTCAACAGTGCTAACTCAATTAAAGTTGGGCCGTGTTTCCAGTTTCACGGTGGCGTGTTCCGCTTTGCTTGGCAAAGGCCTTGGCCGGGTGGCCGCCGTACTTTGATCTCAGGGCATGCGCCCGGAATGCTTAGCTGTGTTAAATAGGACAGGCGACATGAGTGGGCACCTGTGGAACCAAAAAACAAATCAGGTTACTCATTAAATTGCATTTAACAAAAGTATCAATAGAAATAAAAAAAGTAAACCCTGAAGATGCTTATATTGTACACTTAATGTTTGCTAATTTCTCCTAAGGAGTCCTTTTTAAATCAGTATTCAATCAATATTATAGTTTAATATATTTCATTATTTATTGACTTCCAGTTAATTTTTTAAAAATATTTTATAAGAAAATCCTTATTCCTTTCTTTCCAGCTTCACAATTTCTTCATTTTTGAAGTAACATGGCTATTAGTTCATCCTATATGACAGCTTCCGTATAAAATATACTTAGGCGTACACTGTTAACCTTGAGAAATGAAAACAACACTGTTTTAAATCCGCTAGGAAATGTTTCAAAAAATTCTGTTAAAAATAATGTTTTATATAACCCCTTAAATGTTTGAAACTTACTAAAAATAGTTTTCAATACCACTCCTTTTTTAATTTAAGAATAAATAGATTATATAACCGATCATTTTGAAGAAAAAAGGCAAGTTAAATCAAATATAAAAAACTTTGCTTGTACGATTTTGAATCATTTCCATGTAAGCGTATTTTTTCCAAAACAAGTCACTTAACATTTTAAAAAGCCATTATTGAAAGCATTTTGGACTCTCATTGAAATTTATTTATTTACTATGGCTCTTGTATACATTTGTTTTGACTAATCACTCTTATAAAAACAAAATTTTTAAAGGAGCCCACTTTCAGTACATTCTCTTTTTTTCTTAGGATATTTTTGTGTTCCTCTTTTAAACAAATACCAATTGAAAACTTTTTTAAATTACTAAGTGATTGTCGTATAAAGGTTTTAATACCCACGAAAACCAAACTTTTCATAGCATGTTTATGCGTTTTGTTTTTGAGATTCTCGTATAAACCTTCTTTAAAATTAAAACAAATAAAAACTTTTTTATCATTTTCGTGCGTCAGTTTTTTAATTGCTCATTTAAAAGTAAGTTTTAAAAAACTGTCGTTTAACGGTTTTTTGAATAGATTCTCTTGCACGGATCGTTTAAATGTGATTGAATTAAAATTTATAACATTTTTTACGATTCATGCCGAACGTTTTTTACGGAGTTTCTTTTACTTATGTAAAAACATATTTATAAACATAACAAATACATTTACACGATAATTGCGATTTTTTATAATTAAACATCTTTCGTGCAAAGAATGCTTACGCGAGGATGATCATGTTTTAAATATTTTAATATCCTTTCTTGTGATCATCCTCGCGTAAGCATTCTTTGCACGAAAGTTGTTTAATTATAAAAAATCATAATTATCGTGAAAATGTATTCGTTTTTATTTTTTTAATATAACCAACGTCTTACACAGATTTTTATAGAGCTCGTTTTATTTTTTTTTTTTTTTTTTGTATTGAATACTCATTTTTAAATACTCTTGTCAAATCAAGGGATTAGAGAGTGTAAATAGTTATGTAGTAAATATGGTTTTCAAATGGGTAGGATGTGGATTTCGTTCCAATTTCCGTCCTACTCTACCAGTGTTGCTCATTCAATTATCAGCGAAATTCGTAATGACCGTCCAACTATCTTAACTACCTAATGGCCTCATATCGCACTCCAGGGATCCAGTATATGCAGTCGTGCGTGAATTCGTGTACAATTACTACTACCGGATGTTATTGAAGCACAAAAAAACTTGTTCTGAATCAGTTAAATTGATATTCTTCCATATTTTTTCACATAGCAATAATACATTGACCATCAAAAAAAAAAAAAAAAAAAATACCACCTGGTTTTTACTTGAAAAAATGACCAACTTTGAAATTCATATCTTCTCGGCCTTTTGAGTTTACGCTGGACGAGACAAGTTTCTAGCTTCAGTCATTCGTTAGTAAATGCAAAAATTCGGTAACCTGTTAATTTTGGTACATTTTAAAAATTGTAATAAAATGTGTGGAGTTTAGCGACCGTTACTTAATGATTATTTGTAGGCCGTCTGGTGTGACGTAGGCTTTAGAAAAACATTTTCTTTATCGTGCCAACGTTTCTATCTTAATTGTGATCATCTTCATGGCCTGGTATTTATAAACATTGTTTAAATTTTACAAATATCTGTAGGATGTGAAAAAAATAATTTATACAATGCTAGAAAATTATAGATTCAATCAAAGAATTTGCACTCACTCAAATTGTTTGCGTCGTGTAGATGTGCCATTGTTGTCTGTCGTGCTGAGAGTGTTTTGTCACATCCTATATGTATTTGTAAAATAAACAATTTTTATAAATCCCAGGCTCCGAAGATGATCTCAATAAAGATGGAAACCTTGTCACGAAAAAGAAAATGTTTTTCTAACGCCTTCGTCACACCACACCGTGCATCAAAACTCCAAATAATCTTCAAATTAAGCTCGGTGCCAAGAAATCGTCCTGGAACGCCACCCTATAGCAATCGATAGAAATGTTTGATAAGCTTTCACTTCACATGGTGACCTTACACTTTGCCTGATTTCAACTGTTTTCAAGTTATTCGCAATTAATTCGGCGAAAATAACGTGGGTTTTACGTGCTCATGGAAAAAAACCTATCACTATCACTCCCAATTTTCAAGAAAATTGTCAACATTTTTTAGCGCATAGCTTTTGTTTTTAAAAAGTGAACAGGGATCCGACAATTTTTTTTAACGATGTTTTTAAAGGTTTTCCAATACAAAAACAATTGTTTCTTTACAAAAATTATTTTTAAAACAAAGGAAAATAACATACAAAATGTACATGTTCCCGGATTTTTGAATTTACTGCTGAATAACTGGAGGTAGGAATACGTTTAAACAAGCCAAGTTGTTCAGCGTAAAGTTTTTAAAAAATGAGACCTATCGCAGGCCTGTGACTTAAAAGGCTTATAAAACATGCATTTCCCACCCAGTTGCCCATTTTTTCGTTCAAAAACCAGGTGGTCGGTTTTTATTTATTTTATTTTATTATTATTAATTTTTAACGGCTAAGGTCATCACGCCCTAACATCCAAACATTGTATTTTAGGTTAGCTCTATCTCTTCTGAATGCTATAAACTCTGCCTCCAAACATTCACTCGTAATCTAATTTATCCTTTTTTTATTTTTTTATTTCATTTTTTATGGGCAGTTTATTTTCTAAAGTAATGTTTTCATGAAGTATCCAGAAATACACAGGCGAAAGAAAATAGAGATGACCCGCTTTGTCATCCTATTGCTTTGAAACCTTTTGACATCCTAATAGAATCAGAATAGAAGAAAAGAATCACTACATATGATTTTTATTGATCAAAAAAACATTGATCATATTCGACTTTGTCAGCATAGACATTTAAAATATTTAGATTAATGCACGTCGGGTAAATAATTTCATAAATTAGAGCAGTTTCTACAAATTTCAGTGGTTTTCTTTTAAATCAGCTTGTAATCAATGACTATTTTGTAATGTTATAAAAAAATTATGTGTAACAATGTAGTATCAAGATGGTTGAAACAAAAAAGGATTTTAACGTTTACTCGTCACATAAAATTCTCTTAAAATTGTTACAAGAAATTAAACTAGCCGAGCCGCTTATCGACATTCTAGGTGTCATCAGAATTCAGCTCAGCTCCACGTTCCAATCACCTTTTTAAATTAATGTTTCATTTAAAATGTAATTATAGTAGTGTACTAGCGAGAAGGAAGTCTTCATTATTCTCCTTTGTGACTAACTGAAGCACCGTGGATCACAGTAAATTTAATGGTTAGAAAATCTCTAAAATTACTTCGGCTCCCAACACTACCAATTGTGAGACTTTTAAATTTGTCATTTTACTAATGCTTTTGTCAGGTGGAATATAAACTCCAGTTGTCGAGTCGTCAGAGAACAATATTTTAAATACGTCCCACATCATTTTTTAAATGTCTCCAATCACGGAAAGGGATAAAAATCTGAAACACATCCAAAAATAAAGGGAAAATTATTAGTTCCGGAACAACTAGCATTAATTGATATAAATTAGTGAGGAATATCACTGGATTGTTCTATATTTTAAACTTTTAAAAATAAAGTAATTACGTCATCAACCATAACTTTAACAGAACTATTGTATATTGATGACGTGTGTAGAGATTAGTGACCGTTAACGGATAATTATTCAGATATCGTGAGATGCGGTCTGGTGTGATGTAGGTATCAGAAAAACATTTTTTTATCGTGCCAACGTTTCGATCTTTTATTGAGATCATCTTCAGTGCTCAAAGTGTTTGGCTTCTGTGTAATTGTGCCATGTCGCGTTGAGAGTGCCAGTGAAATTTTACTGTTTTTTGTACAGAAGTTTAGAATTTAAACAGATGGATGAATTAAATTCACAAGTCTTCTATAAAGAAATTATTATATTCGTAACATTGGTTTAATAAATATAATTTATTATTAACAATAATAATTTTCACAAAGTTAAATTAAAACTATTGAAATGAATATTATCACGTAATCCCTCTATTTGATTGTTTAATTTGTGAATTTATAAAAAAAAAACGACGAGAAGAAAACGTCTGGGAGCTGCAAGGTCCATATCGGCCTCGTTTTAGCCTTAGCCTTAATTTATTTCCATAGTTTACTTGTAGATTTGTAGAATATAAAACTAGTTGATGGTTTGTACGCCGTACTATAAAGATAATTCTGTAATACTTGCTCTACAGTTTATAGATTGAAAACACGTTCCATTGTATAAATGCTTACGTCTCTCGTGACTTTTGGGAAATTGCTTTTTTCAAGACTGCCTGTATCAATTATTTAATATAGTTCAGATCATGTCGAATTAAACACATGAGGAGATGAAGAATAAATTTCTCTTAGGTCTTAACGTACTCTCTTTGCCAACGATGTACATTGATTTGGAAGCCTTTCGCACATAGACTTTTGATTTTGTCGTTCAATGATTTATTTCTTGTGTAGAACGTACAATGTCAAATCAGTTTAATGCCTTTTATATTAGGCGTATTGCAGTTCATCGTAAAATTGTTTTAATGCTATTGTGGCAAAGGGACGAGTATTGAAAAAAAAAGTTATGTTGAATCAAGATGTAAATTTATTATTTATTGGTCTTTTGCAAAAATTTATTATAATTATAATATTTTTAAAGAACAGTGGATAACATTTTTAGGAAGGACCTCAACGCTACTAGTCCAATATGACGGAATTTCAGTCTTAACCTTCTATAATTTGCTTTGTTTTATGTTAGAATTTTAGAAAAAAGTGTTTGAATAGTTTTATTGCTTTTGAAGGATATGCTTTAGTTGGTTTGTCTGTACTTGATAGATTTGATGTATTATTATTATTAATAACACCAATTCGAAACTATCAAATACAGACAAACCAACATACATATCCTTGCCATTCATTCACGGCCTATCGCATAAATTGTACACATTTTTCTCTTCGGATGAATAAAAATAGCCTTAAAAAATTGTAAAACAATTTACAAACATTTTTCCAAAATTAAAGATCTCTCAACACAAATAAGTGAGATGTAATTTCAATTGTTTTAATTGCTCCGTAAATTTCATCGGAATTGCAACCCAATATCTGGATAAGAGGGTAAAGAAAAAAAAACACATCTATGATAGCAGAAAACCCAAACAAAATCCTACAGCACCCCTACCCACCATTTTGAACACCAAAACAACTTCGACTTCAACAATCCACACAGTACACACATTAGTACACACAAAACAAAAATAAAATATACTGTTTTTATAATTGGTTTACATGTACATATTTGTATAATTTAAACCAAGTTCATAAATCCCAGGACCTGAAGATGATCTCAATAAAGACCGAACGTTGGTACGATAAAAAATATGTTTTTGTAGTCTACATATTGGCCAGTGGTGGCAGCTTATACCAGACCGCATCTCACGATCTCCAAATAATTATAAATTAACGGTCACTAAACGCAACATGTCCTACGTATAATTATTCGGCTATACTTGCCTTATTGAACAGTGAGCCTAACCCTATTCCTTTATATTGCTATAATATAATATATAATAAGGTCAGAACTTCTGGAAAATCTCCATTCTGAACCCGGCGAGTTCTACTTCAAAATGTTCAGCAACATTTTGTTCTCGAAACAATGAATGGTGATTGGTAATGAAGCGAACTCAACTAGCGCCAAACCCTTTCGATATAAAGGGTTAAACTCTAACTTCATATAAAATTCATTAAGAGGGCTGTTAAGAGGGTTCGGTCGGAATGCTAACCACGCCCTAAACGGCCAAACAATTCCGTAATTTCGTCTCTGCCACCCCCGCACAAAAGCACGAAAGCCGTGCTTGGACCGGGCCATTGTATGAGATCTAGTGGTGACCTTCCAAACCTATCTCTTCAACGACTTCCACCAAGCACGATCTGTCGTCTTTTCGTGGAAACCGTGAAAAAATCCTTTTTAAGGTATTTTCTAAGTATTTACACGTTTCTGTTCTTTTTGCCCTCGTATAATCAACTAATGTCTAAACTAAACATTTACATTTGTGCCAAAGGGTTGAACTTAAACGAGATAATTTGGCTGTCTGTCTGTTTTCAATGTGACGCTTCTTGCTTATATAACGCTTAAATAGAACATATCAATTAATGATTCTCTAAAATATAACAAAACATTAGCACATTACAGTTATTATTATTAATAATAAAGTTAGTTATTATTATTAATTATTATGGTTATTCGGTAAATGAATAAAATATAAATGTTATTTATGACAGGGAAAAATATGGAAATGAATTCATATATGCTTTAAAACTTGAATTTTGGCATTTTATGTTAGAATTTGTAAAACATAAAGCAAATGCAATGTGCACGTAATATCTTAATAAGCTACCGTATCAATAATTGTTTATTTTAATATTTATAAGCTAATTTCAGTTTTTTAAAATTGTGGAGCCTGTTAAAAAAAATTTCCTGAAATGCGCAAAACAACTGTACACATTTTGATGTTATGATTTTCGTATCGTCAATTGTGATGTTATAATGACTGATAATAATCAAATAGGCATTTATTCGTTAATACGCCCGAGACAGAACATAGTAAATATCTAAAACATGGCAGAAATACTGATTGCTCAGATGCTCAATGTGATGCTGGTAGTGATTATGCCAATTTAGAAAACTACATATTTACGTTGGCTTTCCTGAATTGAATTGGCCAAGTGAGAAAAATTTTATATATAAATTTAAATTTTATATATATATATATATGAAAACTGTACATATTTAAGTTGGCTTTCCAGATTTAAATGTACCAATTTAGAAAAACTTCAATACTTTTTGTTTAGGAGTTGGTTTTCTTACAATATGTGTCGCATACGTTTTCATAACATATATAACATTCTCAGTTGTTAAGAAATACAATATTTCATGTCAATGCAAAAGAATTTATAAAAAACAGTTAACCAAGTTTGGTTTGATTATAACAACCACAAATAAAAATGTTTTTAATAAATATTATGATTGTTGGTGATCTACATAAATGGTTGCATAAATATTTAAAAAATTGTTAACTTTATTTTCTCATCAATCCAATATATATTTATTTGTGTCAGTCCATTAAAAAAAATTGCTTGCTCCTTTAGTGTTTTATTTTCTATTATTTATTTAAACGTATACTCATAGTTAGGTGTTTAATTTCTTAAATATTCCTCTTTTTTTTATTTATTTCTATTTTTGTTTTTCAGCTCTCCGAGCTTGAGCAGCGGGTCATTGAGGCCGAAAACCGGGCAGAGGAGGCCGAGGATAAGGTAAGCCATACCAAACTGAATAACGCGCTATCACCTCAGAAGTAGTGCAATGCAGTATTTCATTGTAATCTTTAATTTGGCACTGGCCCACCATTGTCTGGCATAAATCCCAGTGAAAAGTTTCAGCGCCCGGACACGACGTAGTTTTCCACGTTTTCTGAGTCGTTGACCTTTTCCCAATGACGAATAGATCTTGTAGTTTTCTCAAGATCTCTCTCTCTCTCTCTCTCTCTCTCTCTCTCTCTCTCTCTCTCTCTCTCTCACACACACACACACACACACACTCCCAGTTATTTACTCGTTTTTTCTTGCATTCTATTTGCGAAATAAATTGCACAGACCAAAAGAGTTTGCATGTTCTAAAAAATATCTCTCTCCCTCCCTCTCTTTTCTCCTTGTACAGAATAATTATAAATCATCTTGGTGGACTAAAGGAATTATTCAATCAATTATATTATTATTATTATATTCAATTCTTTATACAGGCGACTTGAGAATTAAGAATTGTTGATAATTAATAAATTCGATAAATCAACAGTTAATAATTGAGTAAAGTTAATTACACTCCATTTTGGCAAGCTGTAATCGCTACTGTTAAAAAACAATTTGGTTTTAATTGTGTTAGCTCAAAAAAGCGGCTTCCGATTAATTAGAAATTTAAATCGAACCCGTTCCCTCTTATTTAATAAACACCGGCAAAGGCCTAACGTGTTGATATTGAGAAGAGGGAAACGCCTCATTTAAATAATCATGTTCTAATCCCTGTTCTTCGAATTTGACTAATGGAACAACGATTCTGTTGAACTAGTAAATTGATCAGGAATCGTTTTTCATGGCCAAATACGGGGGCTTTCACCCCTGGGTCTTCCCTCGTACAAACAAAGAGCTAAATTGTACTCGGGGGCAAAGATAAATATGATCGAGTTACCAATCAGCATTATTATTACTTCGAGGTTGTATTCGATAGATTGGGGGAAGGAATTTTTTTGAGTTGTCCGGAGGTGAAAAATTCACCTGGGAAAACTTAAAGATCTAAAAGTGACATAACCAGTCAATCCAGTTGACGGTCCGTTCAGAGAATTAGGCATACTTTCCCTTACGTTTTCGGTGATCGGTTAAACTCAGTTGTAACCGTGGCCTCCCACTGGCAAAACATGCAAGCGAAAATAAACAAGTTACGGGTAAGATTTCTTAGTATCTTTCAAAAATCACGGGCACAAATCCTTTCAAATCGGCATGCTTCTGCATATATTACTTTTTTAAATTTCAAAGCATAAAATAAAAGTGCTGAAATCAATTCTAAAATTTGGTGATCAATTTGGCTTTGTAAAGTCTACTACTTCCAACAAATTACGTATTGTCAAACAAATCAGTACAAATTACATGATCATAATTTTGAAATATTCATTGGACATTTTTTTCAATCTTTCCATGATTAATTCCTAGAATTAAATTACGATATCCAACTATGCATACATTCATATCCAGTTTTATGGGCAAAAAATGATAGTATCGTAATTTATGTTCGTTTTTCTTCCTCCTTTGCAAAGAATTGAAATATTTATTAATTCTCATTGTCAATTTGGATAGAAAAGTGGTCAAATTAAACTCTTCTCATATTTGGAAACCCTTTTTCCAGTCATTTTCAGAAATATTACTATACCCTAGACAAACAATGAAACGGTAAGCCACAAACTATATCGTACTGACGGAGTACAGAGGTCCTCTCTTCTGGAACTCGGTTTTTGTCAATTGCAACCCGTTAGGAAATTTTATCTTGGGCTGTTTACCTCTTGGTTTTAGTAGACAATGTAAAATTTTAGTGTATATCGAAGAAGGCACATGCACTTGATAGGACAACGGATAAAAGAAACACAGTGCAGATACTGCCAGAAAGATAGGAGACGACAGAATACATTTTATATTTTATGAAGGTCTTTGCAGGTGCAAATTCTTGTAGCTAGGAGAGGAAGCGCCGCTAGCAAGGCCATGGTGATTGACTAACAGCCTGTGTTATAAAATGCCAATGAGTTATAAAAACAAAAAAAGCACAGACAAGCACAATTGTCACAAGGTCTACTCAGGTCGAGATGCAGAAGGGCTTGTGGCCGCCTCTTTTATCGCTATCCCTAGATACTACCGTTACGGAGAAAACAGCAAAGGTTGCTTTGAATTATTGGGTTGTCCGGAAAATAATGCAGGATTTTAAGTTTTCATTAAAAAAAATCTATATAAAATATTCTGTTTACGTTTACAGGATTACTCATTTATATGAATGTCAACACTTATTAATCCTCTTCCAAATGATATTGTTTGTTTACCTCTGTAGCATTCCGCTACTTGGAAATAATTCAGTCATCCTTATAATGTCAAAGCGAGAATTTCGTACGATTTTCTTTTACGAGTTTAAACTCGGCCGAAGCGGAGCCCAAACGGCTAGAAACATTAACCAAGTCTGGGGCGAGGGTTGTGTTAATGAGTGCACTGTGCAAAGGTGGTTTAAAAAATTTCGGGAGGGAGATTTCAGCCTTGAAGATGAAGAAGGTCGTGGAAGGCCTTCCTCTCTTAATGATGATGTTCTGCGATCAGTGGTGGAAGAAAACCCCAAAACAACTGTTCGAGAACTTGCAGAGCAACTCAAAGTCAGTAAAACGACCGTCGCTGACCACCTCTTTGGTCAATCGGAAAGGGCCCATTTTGTTGCATGACAACGCTCGACCACATGTGTCACGTGTAACGTCACAAAAATTATTGGAGCTTGGCTATGAAACTTTGCCTCACCCACCCTACTCTCCGGCCCTCTCGCCTACTGACTACCATTTTTTTAGACACCTGGACCACTACTTACAACACATAATATTCAAAAATCAAACGGAACTGGAAAATGCATTTATTGACTTTATCAATTCTAAAAATTCTGAATTCTACTCAGACGGAATTAATAAGTTACCAACACGTTGGGAGAAATGTATTGAGAGTATGGGAAATTATTTTGATTAAAGAACATTGCTTTAAAGTAACTAGTTTCTTTTTTTTTTT
>CM077105.1:32589593-32611823 GCA_039619505.1 Cimex hemipterus | reverse complement strand
TTTTGTTTAATACCAAAATCCTGCATTATTTTCCGGACAACCCAATAACTGTTTAAAATATTAATTTCTATCCAACAAATTTTTTCACTCATGCAGTGAGATGCACAAATTGTGACTGTTGGTGTGTGTGTAATTTTTGAGGAATATTATTTCAATAAACCACTCCATGGTTTTGTCATTCATCCTAGATCACTATTTTGTTTTGCCAAATTGCAATTTTGAGCAAAATTTACCCTCATATCATTTGATCCTCTCCCTCGTAACACACCCCAAACCATCACATTTCCACCAGCATATTTATTTGCAATTGATAGATTTTGTGTTGATGTTGAAAAGTATTTTTCTTGTTGATACCCTTCCTGGAAAATGTAGTTATATAAATATATGATCTTTTCACGAGAAATCTCTGCAGTCTTGTAGACCATGTCTACCAGTTCATTTGATTCCTGTTTTCAGAAATAATCTGCCTTTATTTGTGGTACCAGAAACAGAAACTGAAACGGTTCAAAATATAGTAGTCTATCCTAATGACGCTTATGAAAACTCTTTAGAAAAGGTTACAGGAGAAAATTAAGTCTAATCTAATTATTTAGTGGCTATTAAACACAACCTACTCCTGTTTAGGACCTTGTACCTGTACATATCATCGAAACCGAGTCCTTTTGACACATGTAACGCCTTTTTCAGACTCGTACTTACAGTAAATATTGCCTGAAGTTTGAGGTATCCAAGGAAACATACCAAATTGTTTTAACCGTCGACGACGTTTGCTTTTTCCCTAGGCAGCACCAATTTTTACCGACACCTAATACCTAATTCCTTAATTTTAGACATAACGAGGTTTTTATTACGAATGAGCACTTTAAATATCAGTTTAAAACTGATTAAATCATCAAAGCACTTAAATAAATCAATAGAAATTAAACAACAACTTTTTAATTGAGTAAACAAATCCATTTTACGAAACTAATTTTAATCTCGTCTTTGTTTCGGTTTTATTTTTCAATACTATAATAAATGAATACAATTTATAAAGCATACTAAAAATAAATTAAAAAATACTGTTATATTAATGCATTAAAATCAGCCAGGATATGGATAAAAACCAACTCTCCAATGCTTTTTATTATTCGCTGTGTACAGGGTACTTCGCTATGAGATGGAGTATGCCTCAAAAACGGGATACCTAACATAAAACCAAATTATTCTTATAACATTTTTAATGCCCTTTCCATTGGTATAATCAAATTTACAGAAAAGTTAATATTTATGAGATACGATGCCTTTATGGAAAAAAATTGTGAAAGGTTGAAGTAACACGAAAATGGAATACAATTATTATTAAAAATCAAGCTATGAACGATAGAAATTTTTTAGTCCATTTGGCATGTAAAATAATCCTACAGTATTGTCTGTTGAAGGGACACTCTCTATAAAAAAAAATACATAATGCTTTAATTCTATTGATAAAAATGGAAATAGCAGTGTACTATGTATCACCTAATTATTTTTATACATCAGTACGAACTATCTTGTATAACACACTAAAACACTTCTTGCGTACATTAAAAAAAAATAAAAATAAAAAAAATACAGCGGGAAAATAAAAATATGCAATCCCTTAAGCAAATTGTTATTCTTAAAACCTTAAAATTGTATAATTGTGTATAAAATGGTACAAATAATTGTGGATGTTGTTTAAGAAATTAGACAAAGGAAATAAAAATAGTATGATATCAATTTAGTGCAAATTTAAGCAAAAATAAGTATGCTTTTTTCAAATTTAAAATACATAGAAAATTTTGAACGCATGTTTTCTTATAATGAATTTTATTTAATTCAAGTGACTTATCTTGTCATTAATAATAATTTAATTAAGTTTAATGTAGCTATAATAATAGCTTTAATTTAATATAGTTATAGCTAACCTTTTTCTATAACTCTAGACCACGTCGTGATTTCATGTTCGATTTTCGTTTTCAACGCCCTTAAAAAAAGTCACTAACCAACCACAATTTCCGGCCACCGATTATGGTCAATTTTCATCCCCTAGGGCGAGTACACCCCCTGTTCTAAGCCTGAAGAATTCGAAACTGGCGGGGTTCGGCTGAGAGCGGGAGGCGTAGCCTGGCAACCCTTGAGGGCAGCAATCGGGAGGGGGGCAACCCTCTGTCCTTTCATTGATTTTGTGACGGCCGACTTAGAGTAAAAGCCGGGGGATGGTAGTGTGGCGTGGAACACGCGCTATGACAAGCTAGTAGTGAGAAATTGAGGATCCCGTCCTCGAGGCCCCAGCCATGGCCAGGTGACCAATGCCAGAAAAGGACAGAAGAAAGTGAGTATCCGATGAGTTAAAGCTACCGGTCCACCCCTTTTCTTCGAACACCCTCCTTATTTCACATCCCTATCCTTTCCCCCATTTAAATAATGCAAATAAAAACTAATTAAAAAATTTCTATTAAATATACACACACAACAAAAAGAAAATGTATACAGAAAAGAAGTTAAACTCTATAAACTCATGAGAAATTTATAAATCTTAAATATAAGTAATATCTTAAGAAATAAGCAGGTATAGTAGTTTAAATTTAAGTCTTTTTAGCAGATAGATAATATTCTAAAAATATTAATGAAAATATAAAAGGCTCATAGACTGATGAAACAAATTTATAAACAAAATGCGGCTTGTGTAATTCATACTGATTTGTTCATTGACCTAAGGACGCCGACTCATTAAGTCTGTCAGAACTGCAGCTGTCCTTTTAATATCTCGTTCCCAGATTTTACAAACGATATAAAAACTAACCCCCAAGGTTCTTCCCCCTTTGCTATCGATCCGGTCCTCGCAACATATGGGTTCGTCCTGCACTGGGATCCCGTTCTACTTCCGTAGACCAATTTTTTTCCCCACCGCACCCATTTTAAGATTGCGGATAAACGCCGATTTTTCAACTGGAGATATCGACTCCGGCCGATCCACCATTTTGTTCCGACGTATGGTAGACAATCTCAGGACAAAATCCTTTGGGATAGTCTCAAATCGCTTACAGATGGAATCTAGTCTATTTCTTTACCTACAACAAAACTGATAAGGCCAAGCTCATATAGAAGCAAGACCCAGAAATGATAAAAACCTAACTTAGAAACAAAAGCTTTTAAAACAGAGCACAAATCTGCATGAACTTATAAATTTTAATGTCGGATGCCAAATCAACTTCCTAAGCCATTACTATTCAAAGAAAATAAGTTAAATATTTAACTTTATGATAACTCGTACAGAATTTTAAAGAGAATGGATCTTTAAATGTTTAAAATTGTCAATAAAGCCCTTGGCAAAATTCAAACCTTTTTTTATTGGCAGGCCATTTATCCTAGTTTATTCCCAGAGGGTGTTTTATGACCAATTATTACGATCTGTTGGATTTTACTGTTTTTTTATTATCGTAGTTCAACAAGAGGTCCTTAAAATTGAGTAATCCCCTTTAATTTTATCGGAAAGCGAATTTATCGTACACATAATTTTTAATTTAATCAATAATAATCAATTACTATTGAGTTATAGTTGTATAGTTTTTTAGTTGTGGTTTTTCAAGGCTCTTATTTATCTTTAAATAGATTGTACATTTAAAAAAGGCTTAAGTGTGTTTAATCACTAATGTAGAATTACTCAGAGTAAACTTGTAAAACTTTGTAAAAATTATAAAACCTGCAAGTATGAAGTTTATAGAGTAGTCACTTTTAGAAACTCTCAGACTTTTTTTCTTCTCTTTTTGAAACTTTTAAAGCCTGTTTATTAACATTAAAAAATAAATAAATAAAATAAAAAAGACCAATATAAACTAGACACAATTACACAATACTTTTATTTCCAGTATCCGCTGTAATTATGAGAGATTTTGTTCATAAACATAACATAGATTTGGTTTGTATTTTGAATCTGTTGCAACACATAATTGTACTTATTCCAAATCTTTTTTTTTTTTTTTTTTTTTTTTTAAATGCTT
Organism: Cimex hemipterus; assembly: GCA_039619505.1. Taxonomy (NCBI): domain Eukaryota; kingdom Metazoa; phylum Arthropoda; class Insecta; order Hemiptera; family Cimicidae; genus Cimex; species Cimex hemipterus. The sequence continues at coordinate 32,607,819 of CM077105.1, read as the reverse complement.
ACTGACACCGATAAAATCCAAATTTTCTATTCTGGCTTCTTCAACACAGGAAAGATTGTTTTTCATACAAAACTTAAATAATTTGTTCCAAACAATTCAATTTCCATGTTATTTGTCCTTTCACAATTTACACAATATAAAAATAAAAGAAAAAAGTCTGTAAGGCAATAACCAATGACTTCTGAACATGTACTATATCATATATTGCTTCTCCGTGCATAATTATTTCAAAACACAATGATGTTTTATGGTGGTCATAATCATCATGTGTAAGCTTAAAAAGAATTGCAATTTAAATACAAAAGAATGCACTGACTACTTACTATGAGCAGAACCAAATATACTTTCTAAAATTATTAATATAACTAAAAAATAATAAATTCTTTCTAATTATAATGTTACGACGATTAACTGAGTGTATAGAACTTATTCGACTAAGGCATTTTTGAAGTATTAAGGGGGAAATTGGTCTGAAGTTTAATTTTATTATTTACTGAGGTAGGAAACGGGTCAGACAGTTATTGCCACCTCTGTGATGGCGTAGAGGCGAGAAGTTCATGCCATTTCTCATTGGTACTAAATGTTTTATGAAGAGTCTCTCCACCCTCTTTTCCTGGTGAACCACATACTTTTTCTCCTTCTAACATTTATTCATCATTACCCCAATTTAACATAGAGGTTTGTAAATAATTGTTTGAACTATGTGGGATAAGCTTCACACAAAAATGTGCCATTCTAATCCTCATGATGATTAAACATAAGTGTGAAACTTTATTTGACATTTGGTTTTTCTTTTAAGGTTCGGATTATGGAACAGAGGTTGGTGGAGGCTGAGTGGAGTGGAACAGGAACATCAGTCGCCTCGGAAAGTGAAGACAGGGAGAGGGAAGAGGCTATCAACAAGCTAGCATCTCAAGTAGAGCAGCAGGTAAATTTTTCATTTATTTTATTGAAATTAAATTTGGTAATAATACTGTTCATGTCTTGGAGAGCTGTAGTATGTAATGTCCACTATCATAATGTGAGAGCTTTAAATTGGTGGTGGTAGTTGGTTTGTCAGTCCATTGACACTTGATCATTTTTTGATGACAATTTATCAAATTAATTATTCAAATCCATTTACATTTTTGTGGTAAATTGACCGTTTCAATTAATTATTCCATTTTTATTATTATTGTAATGTTTATCTCAGCAAGACCTTACATAGGAAGAATAATTAATTAATTATTTAATTTGAGGACTAAGTAAGAAAAAACCTTAATCTGTTAGCACAATGAAGAAATGTGAGCATTACTGCTCAACTATTCCCACCAAAGAAATTACCTCCAGTAGCCAGTAATTAAGCACATACTACTGTAATACCATTAATTAATATTATTTTTTTAATGATATAGAACCCTACAGTTAAACTAATAAAAATGATTGTTTAAGATTTCAAACTTAAAATGGGATGAAAACAAATTGTATAAATTACTAGAATTAAATACTTAAAACCTATTAAAAAATTGGCGTAAGAATTTCCTAAGGAAATTATTGATTAAACCCCACAGCAACAATCAGCCATTTCAGTTTTATCAGTACTTCATTTCGATCTGAGAGCTAGAGCAACAATCCTGCCCACTCAGATTGTATGTTCTCCACCATGAGTTGTGAGGTTTGATTCTTATATATGTCTTGCTGACATAGGGCCCTTGAGACATACTTTAGAATTTATATACAGAATATATTTAAATTGTCTGCAGAAAATACTTTTGTCTGGTTTTAATTTGTTTCCTTTCCACAATTTCATACCACCACAAGAAAAAAAAGAACTATTTAACTACATACCGCATTAATCGCTTAAACAATTCTGAAAATGAAGTTAAAATAATATTTATAGATCTTAATCATTTTAAACCAAGTCTCACCAGTAGTTTATTTATTTATTTAGGGAAATAATAGTTCAAACGGGTCATTTACAACCCTATAGAAAACATACTACAATAAATACAATAAAACAAGATTATGGAATATGAACTATATAGACCAAAAGCGGTGCTCCAAAAATTCCAGACTCTAAAACCAGTGGCAGATAAGATGGCTGTACATGTATTATTTATTTATTTTTTTGCTTTTTTACGAGGGTTCGCAACAGCAGAGGTCATATAAACCCTCAGGGTGCCGGTGTTTTTGAAAAAAAAAGCCCATTTATAAGTATGTCGGGTTTGAATGCAGGGCCGCTGGATTCGAACCCGGGACCTTGACCTTACAGTGATGAGCGCCGTGTCAAAGACGAAACCTCGCGGCCACCGACGCCCCACATGTATTATTAATTATTTTCCATAAAAAAACAAAACCAAAATTTGTCTAGGCAGCCTTTCAATTATACTTTCCGCCCTTGTAAAATGGCTGCAAACCAGAGATTGATAGAGTGTTTTAATATCTAACACATAATAGGTGGAGTATTTTAATAGCTAATATACAATAATTATCATTTGACAAAACAAACTCTAAAACAAATAATATCTAAAATTAATATTTTGATAATAAAAGATATAATAAGAAATTTATTTTATATTAAATGGTCTAAACTAATTTTCAAGTTTTAAGTTTTTCCCAATATTTAGTCTATGTACACTACCTTCTATTTAATTAAGCAGTATTAGTCATAATGGTGGGGGACTAAGGCGTAACTAAGCAGGTGTTATTTGTGGCATGACAAAGAAACCATGTAGCTACCGTGGGAAAAAGCTTCTTACAGTCGTTTTTGAGCTTTTATGATCCGATTCAATTTGATAATTTTTGCATATTTAAAAATTTAAATCTTACTGTTTGACTTATGAACAAAATAAGGTGAATTTAATTTTATTGAACTAAACATTTTTTATGAATTGTACTTTTTTAATAATTATTATCTCTTTAATTCAGGAACATTTAAATGATCCATAAAATAGAAACACTTTCCCTTTTTATGGCAAAGCAGAATGTTTTTTACTGCAGTAGGGTTTAATAAAAGGCAGCATCCTCAGTAGTAAACCCCCTGAGTCATGAAAATAAGGGTGGGGACTGGTCAGAACTCAATGCTGTTCACTACTTCCCAGTCACCCGCCCTATCCACTTGGAAAAAAAAAACCTTAGGTGTTTTAAATTTTTTGCACAGTTAACTTGTTTGAACTATATTTTATCGGGTATCTTAATTTTGCTTTTATTCGTGTGTTTTCAGAGGCAATTGAGATTAGCTGACGCTAGGCAGGTTGAAGCAAAAGCTGCTCGGATCAAAGAGTGGGTTACAAACAAGCTGAAAGAGCTTGAAGCCCAGAACCAACATTTGCGAGAGCAAAACCATCGCTGCAACCAGCAGCTCGAGCTACTAAGGAGGCATATGGCTGATCTTGGAACTGACAGGGCTAGGCCTCAAAGCCTACTCAGATCGAATACCACATCATCTACCAGGTCAGTTTTTTTAAGTTAAAATTGAATATTGGTATTCACTATATCTTTGCCTGTAGTAATTATTTAGAAATTGTGAGATTTGGTTTGGTTTGATTTTTGATTGAAATAATTATCGATTATTGATCTCTAATCACCACGCATTTGCTTGTAGTGCGCTTTTGGAAAATGAAGCTGTCTATGCTGAAGTGCCAAGAAGGCCAAAACCTGTACCCCAAGAACCAGGGTCCCAGTTAGGCCATAGAAGGCATTTATCGGCAACGGCTGTCACCATAAATACCAGCCCTTCACAGCAGCTCAGTGATGATTTGCAAGCTGCTGTTGAAAGTCTAGCCCTTCTACCTGTCCATATTAGACGTAAGAAAGATTAACACTATCACCATATATTTAATTATTTTAAAATGTTCTTTTGCTATAAATTATTTGTATTAATTATTAATTTTTTTAAAACTTGATTTCACTTTGTAGCAAAATCAGAATGTATGGATTCTGAGCAAGGCCATGACTATGCTGAAATTTACACCCCTAGTACTGAAAAAGATGCTTGGGATGTTAGCAAACCACCTACCCCTCCTCTTCACAGGTTGTTACACAATTTTAATGACTAACGGTTTGCCTTGTAATTCGCTAATACTCACAATGCCTTCTTTTATTCATTAAGGTTCCCATCGTGGGAAAGTAGGATTTATCAAGTAGCAAATGAAGGCCTTGCACCTCATCCCACTCCAGATTCAAGTAACAATAACACAGCAACAAGGCTACATGTCTCACAAGGCTACTGTGAAATCAGTGTACCTGTGTATGCCACTGTAAAAGGAGTATGTTCTCTTAAATTATTTCAATGTCATGTAGTCAATCAAACTATATTTTTTTACAAAATTTTAGAGAGCAAGTCAGATTCGCTCTATGCCATTTACTGGTGATTCGTCAGATGATTCTAGTGATGGTGAAGGCGAGCATACAAACGCTCTAAACCTCAGTACTACTAGGGGAACAAACAGTAGTTCTGATAACACTGGTAACTATTTCAGTTTTTAAAATTGAGAAACAAATATTTCATATTTGTTGAATTATGTAATTTCACTTAATGTAATGAAGTTAACTTTCCATTAGATACCTCACTGTCAAGCTCAAGCCCGAGCAAAAGTCATATTCAAACAACATCTAGCTTTTCTCCTGCAAAACGGAGTTCATCAGGATCACCTTCTAAAAGTATGTTGCGTAAGTTGGAATAATTTTATATTTACATTTTTATTTTTTTATTAAATTAAAATGCCACATCTTAATTTGTAGTGCTTTTGGTTTTATTTTGTGCACTTTTTTTTTTCGTTTGGCATTTTCTTTATTTGGGACAAATTCCCTAGATACATCATTTGAATCCGGTATGTCCGATGATTATGCAATCCCTCCAGACGCTGTATCCTGTGAGTCGCTGGACTGGAGTGGCCTGGCAAGGGGACCCGGTGGAAGCCCTAGTCGTACCCAAAGAGGAGCAGAACTCATTGAGAAGAGCGGCCACTTGGCAAAACTTGGTGGAAAACTGAAAACTTGGACTAGACGCTGGTTCCAGCTCAACAATGCTAAATTAAGATACTGGAAAAGCCAAGTAATGTCAAAAATAAGATGATGTTTAATACAAAATTCTAATGTACTTTTGGTTTGTGCAGAACGATGTAAATAGGAAACCCCAAGGTGAAATAAGTATAGATGAACATTGTAGGATAAATCGAGCAGAAGGTGCTGCTACATTCGAGATAGCAACTGAAAAGAAGACCTACTACCTAACAGCAGATTCAATAGCTGCTACTGAAGACTGGGTTAGAGTATTACAGGTCAGTACTATCAAGAATTATTAATAAAAAACTTTCCCCGGTAACTTGAGATACTTAAAAATTACATAATAATGTGTGATGTTTAGTGATCATTAGTCAATGATTATTCAGAGATCATGAGATGCATTAAATGATAAGTTAAAAAAATAAACAGCCCAAAAATACTACATCAAAAAAGACCAATTACTAATATGCCCATAATTTTAAATGTATTTTTTTCTAAACCTTAATGACCTAACCTAAATTTAATAACCTAAATGCTCAATAGATTGACCAAATTATTAGGCAATTCTTTGGGAATTACAACATTAAATCCTTAGCAAAACTTATTAATCTTAATAATTTGTCTGTTCATAATTAATATTTGAGTATGTAGATTCCCTTTTTGTAAGTGATGGCTCTACTCATAGAATTTAATGCTCTATTTATTATATCAGCATTTTACCATATTTTACACTAAGTATAGATTTTATTAGTGATTAAGCCATAGGCTTATTGTAATTAAAATAATAACAATTAATTAAACTCTTAAATAATTAACATACGGGAAAACAATAAGAAAATCACTTGCTGAGATTAGCAATGCTTCACTTACCAATTATCACCTTGGCTGTGAATCATAAACAGCACTTTTCGTAAGATAATTTTCTCTTGTTGCAATATGGATGAGAAATACTTCCTTCTGAGGGGAAAGAGGTTAACTAATTTTATGATATTAAGAACAACAAGGCACCTGGCCAGAGAGAAAAAGTGTGTGTACTAAACAACTGACGGAAAAAAGACAAGCCTCACACCGTCTGCCAACTAAGCCTCTCATCATCCGACAGGCCAATCAGAAGTCAGAGGCTTAAAATAGAAAGAACTGAATTTATCTCTCCAATTGAATTTTAATAAGACTTTATAATTGACTAATTTTTTTAAGAAAATAGAATTAATTACGCTTCTGCCAGAAGAGAGAGAGAGAGTTTCACAGTAAAGGAAATTGAATTTAAATCCTGTGTTTTCTATAAACTCTTTAGGTGACATCCTTAAAAAGTTTACCATCCCATTCCATCCTCTAGACAATTTATCTAAAAAAATCGCATACTTCTATATATTTCAACCCAACTTTAGTTGAATCAATTATATTAGTTTAGAAGGGAAATCACTTTACACATTAATACTAATCACTTGATGATCAAACCAGGAATTTTTTAGCTGAAGCATGAGTCAATGATGATATGATGGATCAAACAATTCAAACAAAAAGGGCTAAGAATACATCCCTGCCTTTATTTAATCCTCTACTCGTATTAAAATTATCAGATCACTTTTCTCCCCCTCTAGAGAACTACGATTAAGTATACATTTTAGTGGTTACAAATTTTATAGAGAAACCTAAGTTATAAAGCTTTGTGAAGGCTGTTCTGTCGATGCTAACAAATGCTGTCTAAAAGCCCACAAAGAAAAAGTATATTATTTGCCTCAATTGAAACTCAATTTGGCCAGTATTGTTTATAATTATGCCAATTTCAAGCACTCATCAGTCTGAAGAAGTTAAAACATGTATGAATTGGTTTAATTTAAACCATGTTTATTAATGAACGTTGGCTCGATAAAGGAAATGTTTTAATAGCCCACATCTATCATACCAGAACATTTCTCATAATTTTTAAATAATCGGTAATTAACAATCACTAAATGTTACACATTGTTTTGTAATTTTCTTTTGAATGACTATTATTCCAAAGCACAGAATGAAGCATTTTTTGGTTTTCTGCTTTGCACTTTTGTCCCAAACCCTTCTCAACAGCTAACCAAGAGGCGAAGTATGTGAAATGCAATCCATATAATTTGATAGAATGGAGATAGAGGTAGTCATAGATTTTTGTTGTTTCTAATTTCTCTTGTTTTTCTTACATTATTTGATAGAACGTCCAACGAAGGAATGCTACAAAATTACTTCTCAGCCGAGAACACAATAAGCCGACGCTCCAAAGTTGGCTGACGAAAGTGAGGAATGGCCATGCAAAGAAATGCTGGTGTGTGCTTCTTGGGAAGATGTTTCTCTATTTCAAATCCCCTTCAGACAATGTAAACTTTCTTTCTTGTTATAATTATCATGAAAAACCAAAACAATTATTTATTTTGCTCTTTGCTAGAATGCTGTTGGCCAAATAAATATGAGAGATGCCAGGGTGCAACAAGTTGAACATGTTTCTGACTCTGACAGCGAAGACAGAGATAGTGATTTAGCTCAACTAACAATAGGAATCTTTCCGAACCATCAACCACCTACTTATCTGCTTATGCCAAACAAACAAGAAAATGTAATCTATCTCTAATTTAATAAATTAAGCAACAAACTGGCATAAATTTACAATAATTGTTGGTTTTGTAGGATTCTTGGCTCTACCATTTAACAGTGGTATCAGGTGCAGGACCAAATGCTGGTACACAATATGAACAATTAGTACAAAAGCTTATGGAAACTGATGGAGACCCGAGTAAGAAGAATCTTAACAGTCATTTTGTTATGAGAATATTTTTTAAGTTTTTTGTTTTTTCATTAATCATATTTGCAGATTGTGTGCTTTGGAGGCATCCGATTCTTCTCCACAGTAAGGAAACAATAAGTTCTCCTCTTACAACTTTATCTTCTGAAGCTCTTCAAGCAGATGCAATAAAATTATTCAAGGTACTATTTGCACTATTTATTGCTTGAAGATTTCTAACGATGATTTTGATATTCCAGAGTTGTCAGCTTTTTACGTCAGTAGCTGTAGAATCAGCAGGTATTGACTACCATGTAGTACTTGCTCAGAATGCCCTCCAACAGTGCCTTGATCAGTGGGAGCTCCAAGCGGAAATGATGTGTGCTCTTGTCAAACAGACATCAAGGCACGTCCCAACCAAGACAGGCGTCCAGGTATTCGCCAAATTGAGGCATCGTGTAAGTGTTCCCATTCCCGCATGGCAACATTTTTTATTTTTTTTATTATTCATTACCAAAGTTGTCTTTTTCTCCATAAAATTTGTGGAAATCAAATAATTGGTAATAAAAATGCACTGTCTTGTCATTGTAACTTTTGTTTATTCAAAATTGCATATTTAATGTCCAAATTTTGAAGGATTTAATTCAATCTCAATCTCTTAAATTATTAATCTCTCTTAATGCAATCTCTTTAATTCAAATCTCAGGTTGAAAACAATATTTTTTGGTTGAAATTGAAGCTCAGGTAGTAATACTTTTAAAAATTACATTTCCTTGAAAAGTTAATCTAAAAGAAAAATAAACCCATCCTTGCAATTGTTAATAGATGAGAATGCTGATGTCCTGCACTCCATCAATGCACTTTATTTTATTTATTTACTTATTTTAAGTTTATTTATTTCAGCAAACCCATTAGATTTTTAGCTAATTTAGCAAAAATCTTACTGTTATGTTAGCTACTGTTAGCCTAATTGTTATGCACTGTGCTGCACAATGTTTATGTATAATTTGGCACTAAGTGTCAACATAATTATGAATTATTGTCTTGCTACGCTGAATGTCGGTGTTTAGTCCGTTTTTATTTTATATAATATACTGTACATAACTGCAAAGAAATTTTTTTAGTAATGCAATTTGCATGAAACAGAATAGCCCCTTCTGGGACAAAATTATTTCAAATAAATAATCGAATTTCTATCATTTGGCATGTACAATGAAATCTTGATATTTTGTATCCCCGCAAATTGTAAAAAAGTGATGGTCCCATGAAAAAATCTTGGTGAATCATATAAAACCAATGCATTTCAGTCCCCTCAGTGAAAAAACAATTTTCTCTGCTTCAGAGCCAACAAAACATATAATTTGTACTTATCATTGAAATCCCAATAAAACAAATGAATAGAGAAGGAGGGATTTCTTTATAAGGACAGACCAAGCTCCATGTCACGAAAACCCCAAGAGTCTGTTATGACCGTTGATGGGTGTTCCAAGATTTTGTTTTTAACATCCTATGCTGCTAGCTCAAGTCAATAATCTAAACATCATTGCTTACTGCATTGTTGAATATTGTCAACAAAACATGGAAAAAATGTAATGGCAACCATTATAAAAAATCGCTTCTGGAACTTATTGTTTCCTAAAAAAGGATATATTGCCCATGGAACCAGAAAATTAGATACAAGCCCCCATCGGATCTCTTGTCACAAAATTAAGAAAATCCAACCACTTTTTGGGACTTCGTTAACTATGAAGTTGCATACTGTCGAAAATGCTTACTGTCAACAAAATTTTAACTGAAGCAGATTATATGGAAGGTGAAGAAGCGAAGAATTAGAAGTGTTGCGACTATCAATCATAAAGAGGCTAGAAAATGACCAGTTTATTACGTCATTTTTTTCAAACAATTCAAAGCAATTCACATTCAATTAAATTAGCAATAGACAGCAAAAGCTTAAATAATTTGTAATACATACTTAAATTGATCAAAAATAATTAAAATAATAAATAAAGTAAAACTTTCATTACATTCATATACAGGGTATCCCAGACATAATGTGAAAAAAAATTGGGTGCTAGTCCACCTATTTGCAACAACTTCCAATGTACATAATCCCCATACCTATCTTCAGTCCCTGATGAGTTACTTGGTTTTGTTAGTTTTTCCGTGGAAAATATCCCAAAGTTGTGTATCTCATATAGTGGTCCTATTTTGGAAAATATTCATAATGTCTAGTACGTCTAAATCATTGAATAATTTATTGTAAATAAAATTATAAAATTGAAAACAAATAGTACTATTTATCATAATTACCAGAGCCTTGATAATTGATATCCTGTATGTAACACACTAAAAAAATTAAAACTTTTGATGTAGAATCAATATACTAGGCGACTCCAGTAATCGAGTTGTCATCACGATAGACTCATACACAGATGCTCATAGATGCCACAGTTGTGGTTTGATTCCCACTGATGCCCCTAGCCATTGTTTTGGCAGTAACCTTTCCACCAACTACACATATGAAAAACAGTCAACTATGCTAATTTGCGGGTTCATAAGGGTAATTCCATAAGAAATCGTACATGTCTTTCATCCCCTTGAAGATACGATATATCGGGATTTAACTATAATTAAATGTGGTTACTAGGCACCATAGTTTTTTATTTCTTAATTAGAGTAGGGATATTAGATCAACTAGGGTTGGGCTTGTGGGTAAATAGGGCTTAGGCACCGATGTTTGGCTTTCAGCAACTCCTGTTATGCGCCACACAGTCGCTGTTCTCCTGTGATGGTGCTGGATCACCGACTGTTGGACCTCTTCCAACCCCACCTCCACAGGCGCCAGTCGATTCCTGCAAGGCGAACCCACCGAACTTTGCACTAGTCCAGGCATGGCAGCTCCTGGCATTGGCTGTGTCACTTTTCGTCCCAAAGAATAATAAACTGCTGTGGTACTTGAAACTACATCTCTTAAGAAACACTGATAGCAAGTGAGTACAATTTTAAAATATTATTTGTAGTATAAATAAAAGAGACAAACTTTAATTGTCTTTTTTTTTTTTTACTTTTATACATGAAAAAAATATTTTTTTTTAATTTATTGAATTTGAAATGTAATTTTATTTAAAATAAATATCCTTCAAATGGCACAGGATTGCCAAAACATTGCAAAATTGTGATTTTTGTTGCATTAATGATTACATTAACCATAATATTAATGGAGTAAACTACATGTTAACAGTAATATTACAATTAAAAATATCGGCTTTATTTAATTTTTTAACTAACTTTTATCTATAGATGCTCCACTCAATTTATGTTCTGTATTTATACTATTGCTTACTTTAATTTTAGACAGGCTTTTGAGTTATTATATTTACAATAAACTGAAAATAAATTGAAATTCAAACTACATGGAAAAATTGTTCTACTAATTCTAATCCATCATTAATCACAGGACTGAATGTGGGAAGTATGCTGCATACTGTGAAAGAGCATTAGAACGGACTATTCAAAATGGAGTGCGAGAGGCCAAACCTTCTAGGATGGAAGTACTCTCAATCTTGTTAAAGAATCCTTATCATCATTCTCTGCCCCATTCTATTCCAGTGCATCTGCTCAATGGAACATATCAAGTAACTAGAATAGTTTCCTTGCATTTATATCACTTTGTTATTGACATAATTAATTCTGTTCTTTCTCAGGTTGTTGGATTCGATGGCTCTTCGACTATCGAAGAATTTATGTCAACCTTGAACCAAGAAATAGGCTGTAGAGAATCAGCCACTTCTGGTTTTACCCTATTCAGCGATGACCCAATTGAAAAAGATCTTGAACATTATATAGATCCACAGGCCAAGGTTTGTAATCGAATCTTAATAATGTGAGCCCTTTTTTAAAACAAAGTTTCAACAGCTGTGTGATGTAATATCCAAATGGGAAACGGCTCTTAGGGAGAAAGGCTCAGGGAAATTTGAGACAACTCGAGTGATCCAGCTAGTCTATAAGAATAGGTTGTATTGGAGGCATGTCGCCAAAATGGAGACGGATAGAGAAAGGTTGCTGCTTTGTTACCAAACAAATCACCAAGTAGTGCAAGGAAGGTTCCCTGTCAATCGAGACCTTGCCCTTGAATTAGCAGCTTTGATGGCACAAGTACAATTATTGAACTATCAAATTTTGCAATGAATCCCTATTTACTATATTCATTTACAGATTGATTTTGGTGAGTACCATGCTGAAAAAGCAAGAGGGAGTGGTGGAAATGTGAGAGACATTCAAGTGTTGCAAGCTCTTGACAAATTTTATCCATATCGCTATAGAGATGGTCTAGCTCAAGATACTCTAAAGTAAAAATTACATTTTCTTTATTTTTTAAAATTTGGAAATAGAACATTTTATTTATGGTTTTTTTTCCAGAGAACTTCAAAGTGCTCTACAGGAGAAATGGATGTCATTGAAAGGTCGAGGGCCATTAGACTGTGTTCGAATTTATTTAACTTGTACAAGAAAGTGGCCATACTTCGGTGCTAGCTTGTTTCAGGCGAAGGTCTGTATACATTTACAATGCATACAAATATTTATCTTCTAATAATAATCAACTTTCAGTTGAAACAAAGTGAGTGGGGTATGGTTTGGGTTGCGGTTGCTGAAGATAGTGTGACTCTTTTAGAGTTAGATACTATGCAACCACTAGCAAGGTACCCGTACACTAGTGTCTTAACTTTTGGTGGGTGCCAAGAAGATTTTATGCTAGTAGTTAATTCCGATGAAGGGCTTGGATCGCAGAAGCTACTTTTTGCTCTAAGCAAACCAAAAGTAAGTGTAAACAAATGCAATTATTTACAAGATTCGACTTTTGTAATAAATAATGTTGGTTTGTCTAGATCTTGGAGCTGACTCTTTTGATTGCGGATTACATGAATGCTCTTGGAAGAGGTACAGGTACTCCATTGGCCGGCACTTTAACAAGAACCACACAACCTGACATCCTGAAGGCAACGCCTGATCATCAACTACACAGAACTGACTCGCATAAACGAAATGACACATGACATTAATTTTAAACATCGGTGTTATATATTTTTTAAAAGAAGCACTATTTATGTATTGCTTATTGCAAAAATCTGTTGTGTACAGTTATTTTTAACATTTACATAAAATATATATGTGTGTTCTATTTCTAGAGCATGTATATATTTTTATATAGATTATACGGACGAAAATGCCAAATAAAAATAATATAAGTGATAGCTTGAAACGTTAATACTGGCTATTGTTTGTAATATTTGTAATTATTCTAATTAATCTATTACGGATTAATATTTTAATTAAAGTTTTTGAAGGTGTTTTACAAATAGATATCTTTAAAAAAATCGTAAAGATGCTGTGATGTTTAGCGATCAGGAAATCACATGTTCATTTAAAATGATGTTGAACATCATACTTGAAGATCTTCCAACTTTTAGGGGAAATTTGGGAAAATGCTTAGTAAAATGAAAGCAAAGGGAAGATAGATTATACATTTATTTTAAATTTAATGAATTCAGGTAAATAAACAACAATGAAGCATTTGTAGATTTGGTTGTGATTTTCACAAGTAGGTTGTATTTCCTAAGCTTTTACTGTCAGGAACGAATGATTTTTAACCTTTTAAATAATTTTGTACCTTATAGTGTATAATTATTATAGCTGATGGAAATAAACCTGTATTGTAAATATATAATTAAATGTGGGCAGTTGCGTAATTTTAACATGGGCCACTTTTTGTTGTCATTTGTTCAGATTTTCAAACCAATCGAATCACATTTTATGAAAATTTCTTTTCTTTTTTACATTTTAAAATCAGTTAAAGATTACATTTAAATCACACATGGAAAAATTGGTGGTCCTTAATATAGTGAAAAGTTCTATTTTATATAAACTTTAAGGGGAACCCATGTATTATAAAAGTCAATATATATTTTATTGTGCCGTTTAAGCATGGACCTGGTTATGTGATATAGAGGTTTAAAACATTTTAGCTAGATGCGTAAGTTACCAATTTGTATGACCATTTTTTAATTGACAATATGAGAAAAGTGTTGTTGTACTGCCATAGGTTGTAGGTGAAAAGAGAAGTTTTTAATTTTTAAATTCATGAATTTCACTCGTGTATGACCATGATTTGTTCAGTTCAAAATAAATGTTCATTACTTACATCATTACTTTCTAATTTTAAGTATGTTTATTCAGTTGTTTACATCACAACAAAGTACTTTATTTTTGTAACTACTTTAATTATAATGTATATTTATTCTTGATTAAGTTTTATTGCTAAAGAAAAAACTACTGTGGGCATATATCTTTAATTTTCTTTTTTTTAATCTAGTCTGTTTTGTAAATATGAAATAACAATTAAAATTGTTAGATTGCTTTGAAAGGATCTATATATTGTCAGATAACATCACTAAATTGTTAAGAATATGGTTAGATATAACAACAAAAGAGAAAGAAGATGAGTAATTAATTATACACTATATTATTTTGATAAAGTCAGTTGCTAATGTGTGTTTTTATACTCTGTGGAAATAAATATAGTCATTTGTGTGAATTGAGTTATTTCAATATGATTTCCTTTTTATTGTAATCATCCGAGTTCCTCCATTTACCTTTGTTAACGACTTTTGTTAATTCTGATTTTGTGTTTGTCTTAAATAAATTTATACATAGCATAAATCTTCTGAATAGTGAAAAGCTATTCCAGTTGGAAAAAATGAAATAAAATCATTATTAAAAAAAAACTATATTATATGTGTAATTAAACTCATAACAATTTTTTTAACAATGTTCAAAATTGTAATTGAAAATATATGAACACATCAGTCCCCCTACTAGGTTTTAGCAGTACAAAACATCTGATTGTTCTGTATATTTATTTGAAAACTGTTAAAATAACTAAACTCAAATCTACAGCTAGAAATAAGGAACATTGTTTTCAATCAACTAAACCCATATTTGTACATGTAATTCATTTCTTTTTCCAAATTAGATGTAAAAAGAAAACTTCACAAGAATTTACTTCTACTTCAGCTTTATGTTTGATCTTGCACAAACTGTAAGAGGTACTAAGAAGAAATTAGGTGGTTTCTTTTTTTCTGTGTGGGAGTGAAGTGAATTAATTCACTTTGTAATTATTCCAAATAAATATTATTTTTAAGTAGGTTTTGGTTGAGATGAAAGCTGAAGGTCGTCGAAGGTGAGCTTTGAAGTTTTTTATTCTAAATCACCGCAGTTTTTTGCTTAAGACTTTAGATTTTCATATTTTATTATTTATTGATTCACTCTTCTTTTATTGTGTTTTTTCAAAAAAAATGTTACAATATATTAATTGCCCAATATTTCTGATAATTATTTATGAAAAAGAACAACTGAAAAGAAACACTTTTTATTATAATGCCTTTTATAATGCAATAATAAATTAATGCATAATGAAATTCATATGTAAATGTGGCCTGAAGCCATAGCCATGTTTCCATCCCACCAAACCTCGCAAGGGGAGGCTACCCTGCCCCACCAGGAGGTCCCTACCCCCGCGAATCCTCTCCCTTTTCATTTTTGACATGTCTATAGGAATAACACCAAAGTAGAGGGGATACGGATATGATAAATGAAAATGGAGAGGACCATTGCGGTGCAGGGGTTTGCATTGTTAGAAGAAATTAAAATATTCAAAAACACCAGAGTTAAAAATTATAATTTAAAACAAGCTTAGCTACCACTGAATATTTCCTTTGTTCAACACAATGTATCTCCCCACTAATTGATACGTTTTATTCAGGAAATGAGATTCTGTAGTAAATATAAAACAAGTGAAAAATAACATAAATGAGACATTAATATGAATGGCCTTAATTTTATTTAGTAATACATTTTATTAAATTACAGTCAAATTTAGGAAATACTTTTTTTCTTGTATTTTCTTCATCACATCTTAAACTAGTTAAATGCGTCACCATTTTAATCTGATTTTTTTAATATTTCTGGAATGATTTACATTGATTTTATAATGGCTTTCAATAGGGAACGTACCTAAAATACAATGGTAAATTTTTTTTTTTTTTTAATTTAAACATGGCATTCTTTCTTAGCTGGGCAGTTTAGTATATCTTGGCCATTAAATTTAAATAATTGATTGTCAAATAATCAATGATACTTAACATTAACCAAAGTCCTCACATTGATGGTATTAAAAACATTTTTCAATGCAACATTTAAGAAAAATTGTTATGTGAAACTGATTATTCACGATCCATTCTACAATGGATAGATGAATGACTTCGTACAGACTACAGTCTTGTAGGACTCTTTGAAAGACACTTACATACTTATTTATATTTATTACATGTTGGCTTATTGGTTAGTGTTGACCATGTATTTGCCTCATTAGCAATTCTGCCTTAATAGAGACCATGATTTTTAAATGGTAATTTTATGAAAAATGTATTATAAAGTGGTTTGCTCCTTCATTCGCAACATTTAACAGATAGTTGGACTTTTAGATCGTAATGGCTGAAGCCTTGAACTAGCAATTCAAGTGTGGCAAAAATTACAAGAATTTCTGTTTTCTTTTTTGTTACTTTTTCCTTTTTATATTTTCAAGTAGTTTTTTAATACAGTTTTTTTATGATGAAAACTGATATTAATTACCCATATTTGGACAATTTCTATATTGTTTTAACAAAACGGTTTAGCAAAGGCTTAACAAAAAGGGTCAAAATTGTATTTTATTTAAAATATAAAAACTTTTGGATTGAGCAGTTTTTAAAATTAGGCATCTGAAGGAACTTAGTAATTAGGCACATCCAACAGTTTAAATTTGGTACTCAATAAATCAGGTTTTGAGATATCTATTAAATGAATGGTTCCCAATAAAGGCCACCATCCACTAACCAACACTAACCAATGCGGTTTTTGATCAGCAGATTTATTGAAACAATCTCACAATTTTTTAAAATATTTTTTTTAATGAGAGTTCGCAACAGCAGAGGTCATATAAGCTGGGTTTTGAATGCAGGGCCGCTGAAGGCCTTTACCTTACAGTGATGAGCGCCGTGTCAAAGACGGAACCTTGTGGCCACCGACGCCCCTTAATCTCACAAATTGTCACCGATTTACAAATTAAATTGTAAATTAAATATTCAATTTAAAAGAAAACCTAATTAATTTTTTAGTCATATAGCTTACACTATGATGCAAGTTTAATTTTGCTTTCAAAATCAAGGATATATGTTTGGCAATTTTCAGTTATATATTTTATAAAAATCATTTGTTTTATTCCTTTTTTTTTTTTTCATTTGCATAAGATTTAAATGGCACCGCTATTATTACAAAATTGTAAAGAGTGCTGGGTTTTGTTATTCAACAGTAAATGAAAACCGACGAAGCCAGGCAAATGTCACTGCCCAGTGGTAAGGTTTCATCCAATTGCATTAACAAAAAAAACTCCTTTTGCTTTAATTAATATTTAACCCAATAAAGGGACATTTCTTAAATGGACAAAGGTTGTTTTTCCAAAACAAAAAATTGGCTTTTTGTGAATATTAATAATAAAAAAATTGGAGTAAATAAAGCTAAATGGCAAAACTAAAGTTTTATTCTCTAACAAAATAGTTACAGTTGGATGTACATTATCCAACCATATTGTAAATAATATTATTCAAATATCGTGAGATGCGGTCTGGTGTGATGTAGGTATCAGAAAAACATATTCTTTATCGTGCCAACGTTTCGATCTTTTATTGAGATCATCTTCAGGGCCTGGGATTTACAAAATATAGTTTACATTTAGAAAGTACATATAGAATTTGGAAAAGTGAATTTATACAATGCAAAAAATTATAATTTATATTCCATCAAAGTATTTCTACTCACTCAAAGTGTTTGTCTTCTGTGTAATTGTGCTATGTCGTGTTGAGAGTGCCAGTGAGATTTTACTGTTTCATGTTTATATATGTTGGATTTTGAAGTGGTGGGGAAGGAAGTGGGTATAGAAGAGACAATTTTGTATAAGTCGTCGGCTTCTTTGAGGTGAAAAGAGCCGACAAAGGGAAACAATGTGTTGGTAATGTTCTCTCAACACGACATGGCACAATTACACAGAAGACAAACATTTTGAGTGAGTAGAAATACTTTGATGGAATATAAATTATAATTTTTTGCATTGTATAAATTCACTTTTCCAAATTCTATATGTATTTTCTAAATGTAAACTATGTTTGTAAATCCCAGGCCCTGAAGATGATCTCAATAAAAGATCGAAACATTGGCACGATAAAGAAAATGTTTTTCTGATACCTACATCACACCAGACCGCATCTCACGATATCTGAATAATTATCCGTTAACGGTCACTAATCTCTACACAGTGCTCTATATGCTGACATTGTTTCCATGATGTAGCCCAGGCCATTGAAAGCACATACTAATATATATATATATATATATATATAT
>CM077105.1:32574703-32588756 GCA_039619505.1 Cimex hemipterus | reverse complement strand
ATTGGCACGATAAAGAAAATGTTTTTCTGATACCTACATCACACCAGACCGCATCTCACGATATCTGAATAATTATCCGTTAACGGTCACTAATCTCTACACAGTGCTCTATATGCTGACATTGTTTCCATGATGTAGCCCAGGCCATTGAAAGCACATACTAATATATATATATATATATATATATATATATATTTTTTTTTTAATTACTAATTCCTCCAGACGACTGGTGCAAAAAACAGCCCAAATCAAAACGTTTTATATTTTAATTACAATACTGATTCAAGCTTTTTGTTCAAAAACAACATAGAAATTATCTCAACATGTGTAATATCAGCCTAATTTTTTTTTAAATTAAATAACTTGTTAGATATCCCAAATAAAAAGTGCGGTAATTTTTTGATTTCAAAATCAGTTTTGAGTCAATCTCCTCTCTCCCTCCCTCTCACTCACTCACACCAACAAAGACACATTATTTTATTTGGTAGCCAATTTACAATAAATAAAAAATAGTACTGTTGTTATACAAATAAATTGTTATATTAAGCACAAATTTTCTTCTCAAAGTGTAACAATAAATCTATTATATTATGCAAGCTTTATGCCATTAAATTTTTTAAAGCGTATTTTGTTATAATCATAAAATTCTTTAGTTAACAACTGTCAACGGTATATTCTCCTCTGGACATAACGTTTAACATATTTTGGTTTACGTTTTCATTGGCCTATATTGGAAATAACGTTTTTTATTTATTTATTCTTTAAAATAGAAATATTTTAAGCGTTCATGAGAATTTCTCTGACAACGGAATCACGATGAGTCTGTAGCTAATATTAACCAGAATTTAATCCCCTTTCAATTGTGAAAGAGCGCCGTCGATGCCAACTTGTGTATGGCGTTGGCCCGGTCTACTGTTTGACCCCCAGTTCCATATGGAAGGCCCGTTAATCGAGTTGTCGGCCTTATCGAGGATGAGCTGTCATTGCTGGATGCAGGCAAATTGGATTTGGCCTGACTGGTGATTCTGTGCTTACAATAGAAACCAGGACAATACCTTAATAAAGCGCTGTGATATTTAAAGCAATATACGTGGCCTCGAAAAAGAGGTAATCTTAAAAGTTAAACGCGTTTCTAATTAACAACGAACGCTTTTGTTAACTTGCATAAAAATATATACATATTATATAATAGGATTAGTATTCTACATGTTCTCTTTGTTTTGGGTTATGTCACCACCTCTATATTAAAAATGTCCATTTTCAGCTTTGAAAAAACCTGAAGTACATTGTTGTACAAATTTTATTATTTATCAAACATTGCCAGAAATATAGTGGCTTCAAAGCTTTTGTTTTAAGAAAACGCGGATCAAAATTGATTACATATCATTAAAATTAATTCGATATTGTGATCTCATCCGTAAAAGCAAACATTTCAACAGTGCTTCCAGCTTCCACATCAGTTGTTTTTCATTCGAAAGTGTACTACATTACATTTATTTGATATTTACACCAAAAAATATTGTATTAAGTAAATATGTTCATACATGTTGAATTTTTTATTTAAGTTTCTTGAGGGAGAAATTGCCCAGTGGCAACACACCTTTACGCTTAAATCTTTTCCATATTCACGCAACGAGGTCACTTTCGCTTCAATCGTCTTGGAGGATTTTCAGGGGGTTGGAAGTGATAACTGTAGTATTAATTGATTATTGTGTATGTTCAGTGATTGATAAAAAATTTTATAGTCAATTTTAATGAATGCATGTACAAACGTTATGTGTAGGTCGTTATGAATAGTGTAATTTGAAACGTAAAAAGGAGCATTTATAATTTGACAGATAATTTTAGATTGGATTGATTGGAGAATTTAGGAATTGGTAATCCTTGGTTGAGCCCCACACTTCGCAACCTTAGAAGTCTTGTAAATTAAAAGTTTGTTTTCAATGTTTAATTGTGAACGTGAGTCAAGTAGTATTTTTAATAATGTATTAAGTCGGTTTGTTTGCCGTCTTTTTAGTCTTGTGAGGGGTTTCCAAGTCAGTCGTTAATTCATGAAAAGTCCAAGATAACGCATAAAGGTAGGTGGTAGGCAAGGGGATTTCATGTATACTCAATGTAGGACAGATATTTTCACTTGAAAATTTATGCTTTTCGTTAGGTTTATCATCATTCTCCACTTTGTGAACCATACTGTTAATTCATTCAAGTGTAGTAAGTGTTGAGTAATAATTGAGGGGTCCGAATTACGTGACTGTATCATCAGCGAA
Organism: Cimex hemipterus; assembly: GCA_039619505.1. NCBI lineage: Eukaryota > Metazoa > Arthropoda > Insecta > Hemiptera > Cimicidae > Cimex > Cimex hemipterus. The sequence goes on along the minus strand of CM077105.1, from coordinate 32,586,489 downwards.
TGTGTGTGTGTCGAAAAATTGACATGTGCAGGAATATCTGCGGTGTATATGGAAAATAGAAATGGGCCAAATGTGCTTCCCTGAGGTGAGAATTCAGTTCCCTGACGTACTCGGCAAAATCGGTCCGGATAAGATCTCAGTATGTATGAAGGGGAGAGGTGTTCTTTAGTTTCCAAAGCATGCCCGATTACCCGACTCGAACCTGTCCTTTTACTGTCTTGTTCTAAATCAAGACACCCAGGCAATGTTGTTTTTATACGAGGGAAGAGGTATATTGTCAGCAGCACGGTAAGATTGTTATCGGGTGAAATATGTTAAACCTAAATTGATTATCTGAAATACTATTAGAATTTTCAATTAATGGCAATACCGTAAGAAGTAGTTTTTCTCGAATTTTGACCAGGTCAGAAAGGAGACTAATGGTCGATAGAAACTAGAAAATTCTAAGGTTTATTTGGCTTACGAGCCATTTTAATTATAGAGAATTTACATTGCAATGGGAAATATGTGGTACTGAGTGCAGCGTTGATAGGTATGATGGGTAAGGAAAGCCTCTTTAGGGGAAATTTTACTAATATATGTGTTATAATTAGATCATAATCTGGAGTTTTTTCTTGATGGTAGTTGTTTAATAGTGAAGATGAAGTAAGTGCTTTAGGAACGTGTTCAATGTTACTTCGATGATCATAGTCAAGTTTATCATGGTGCGAAGTGAATATTGTGGAAAGATGACGCTCTTAAAAATTTAACTACGTCGGAATTGGATTTGCCTCAAGCGTTATTATTACGGATAGGGGGAGTGGGGTGATTTGTTATTATCGAAAGGTCTCACTGATCTTACGCGCCAATTAAAAACAAAATGGTTGTTTTTTGAAAAGAATCATAAGAAAAAGATGACAATTGTCATTTTATTTGAAATTCAAAGACCTCATTTTATTTTTAAGCATCGGTTAAAATAACATAGGCCTTGTTTTCTGTGCTAAATTTTTGTCTTCTGGTAAAACACATTTCATAAGTACATAAATCATTTAATTTTTCTCGGCCTCATATTTTATAACTTTTTCGTAAAATATTTGATGCGAGCGTGGTATCGTTTTAAAAAAGTGCTAAAGGGGAAAACACTGAAATATTTGACACTTCACGTTTGCCAAAAGCCATATGTCGCTTTTAGACCCTCAGAGAAGATTGATTTACCCCACGAACACAGGGGGACGAGTTTTCAAGCATCGATTTAACAACCGAAGACCACTTCAGAAACGTTTATACACCAAATTCTGCGGTCACAGAAAGTCCCTTGTGGTTAGTTTTACACAAAACGTAATAATTATGAATTGTAACATACCTCAGTCCTAATTTTAATTGAAAACAAAATTTCAAACCATATTCAGAAAACTAAATCTAGGTAAAAATTTTCATTAATCTGTACAAAGTAAATAAACTAAAATTACAAGATATGTGCAGAAATAGTGTAATACAGAACATAAATATGTAGTATAAATACATGAAAGATGGAGTCAGGAATAAATTATAGTTTGTACTGGATTTTTACATTTTTGTTTTCTTATTGAACTCGAAAAATCAAATGAATCTCAGAGCTAAAGCCAATAAGCTTACTAAGCAACAAAAATTAAAACAAAAAAATCGAAACGCCTCTAAGAAGATTCATGAAACAAGTACGTACTGCACGTTGTTACACGTACAGGTAGTTACTCCCTGTGACTATAACTATAGGTCTGATGATGACCATCTAGACTAGACTGTTTCGCCGATGGCTCACTCATTAAGCATAAGGGAAGCGGTGCTGGAATCTCCTCCCCTCTTTTCTTTCAGGCAGAGGTCTGGGCCATCAATGCTTGCTGCAGAATACTTATGGATAACAAGATTGAGGGAAAAGATATTAAAAAATTTTCCGACAGTCAGGCCAGTCTGAAATCATTAAAAAAAGAATTATAAACATCTAGACTGGTATAGGAAACCGTTGAACTCATTGATAGGATTATTTATTACCAGGTATGAGAATAGGGTAACCCTCATATGGAAACCCGCTTATAAAGGGCACTATGGCAATGAAGAGGCGGACAGCCTGGCCAAGGAAGAATCAAATAATGCGTTTGTCGGGCCACAACCAGTATTACCCCCCCCCTCTTTAAGCACAGCGAAAGGTGTATAAGCTGCTGGGGTATGAAACAATTCCTTAAAGAATGGAATACGTCTCCCAGATGCAGGGAATCGAAGGAGTTTCTGAAGGAAATCAAAACTAAGGAAGCGAAATGGTTAGTCTCTAACTCTAGGAGAGGAATTAAGAGGCTGATAGGTATCCTAATGGGTCATTGCCCCTTCTGCCACTTCTGCGAAACAAAAGAAACGGCTCGACACTACCTTGCAGAATGCGATAGGTACGCCAGGGAAAGATTCGATACTTTCGAAGGAGAGGACATAACCAAAACACTCCCCAGGATAAAAATGGTCCACAATCTTGGGTTTGTAAATAAGTCCAAAGTTTATGCAGGACTCGTGAGCCGACCAGGTCCCGGACCTTTTAGGGATGGGGTACGGGCCTACCCAGGCTTTTAACCCCTCGGGTCCTGGTCGCCCGCCCTGCGTAATATGTATATATACGTTGTGAGAACCTAAGTACAATTGTACTAAAGTACTTCCTTCAAGTATTTGAGTAAATTTGTGAATGTGTTATTTCAGTAACATCAGTGAAAGAAAAGGCGGGACAACGCAGTTATTTAAAAGTCCCAAGTTCTTCAAAAGTAATTGCAAGTACAAGTACTTTTACACGTACTTACAATTTGACTTCCAGCGAGAACAAGGGCAAATAAAAGTACTTGACGCCCGTAGTACACGTACAAGTACTTGTGACATTGAATACAATTACAAGTACTTGTAACTGTACTTGTGTGTTCCTGAGTGCAATTACTTGTATTTAATCTTGTACTTCCGTTTACAAGTAGTTGTAGTCGAAACTGTTGTCATAGTAAATTATTATTACCATAATTTTAATTACACCTATAATATTTTTTTCTCAATCAATGTTTTTAAACAATTTTACCGTATAGCTTTAGTCATTCAATTTTATTCTTTTCTTACTTACAATCAATCCTTGCCTATTCAGATCGCCTTTACAGATGTCGCTTTAATTGAGTAACCTCATACCAAATTTATATAGACATTGTATAAATTTTTGCAATTGCTAATTATTCCCTTAACAAATATAAAAATCAATTTATGAGTATTATACATTTAAAGCCTTAAGAAATCTCATTGAGATGGTTTTCTAGTTTAGAATTAAACTTATAATCATAACATCATAAGTTTAAACATTCTTCAAATACACTAGTTATAAATAATCCATTCCTATATATTAAATGAGACAAATAAAATAAAACTGGAACTCTTACGTTAATATACTCGTATACACAAACAAATACACACATACAAATATCATTAGCAAAATATTCAAGAATAAAATTTCAGACGATTCCCTCGTCTCCAATATTAACTTCGTACGGGTTTTTCTCCCTTTGAACATTGCAGAACCTAGTCACTATTTTATAAATAAATAATATAAATAATAAAAGACCAAGTGGAGTGGATATGGTTTTTTGGTATTGTGTTTCTATAATGTTGTAATTAATTAAAGTACAATTACTTGCGTAACTGTCCTTAACAAGTAAAAGTCCTGAAGTGCATGTAATTACACCCTGAGTAAACAAGTACAAGTACAAGTACTTAGACTTTTACTTGTAATTTCAATTATATATACTTGTACTTGAACTTATTTACCGCATTTCAATTCCAAGTACAGTATTTGTAATTGTTCTTGCTACTATTTTTCAAGTACTGTACTCGTACTTTGTACTTTGTCATTGTAAGTACCGATTTTCCAACTCTGTACGTACTATCGTCTTATATAACAGTTCGTATTCCGTACTAAACTGAGAGTCTGTATAACTTGCAAATTCAACAAGAAAAACCTCACTGTATTTCTGATATTAAAACTTAGTAACAGTGGCTGTCTGAACACACTTTTCAAAGTTTTCTAATTATTAGGCTCATATTTAATCTAATTTTCAATTTATGGTCTATTGTCTAGTCGAAAATGGAAACTCAACGGTTCTGGGTTCTAATTCTCATGGGTACCATAGGGATTAGTATTAGGCCCTACTTGTTTCTTGATTTAAACGATCTAAACGACGATCGTTTGTAGGACTGAATTTAGTGTAATGTAACTACGCTCCAACGCTTTTTCCATCTTCCTAGCGTGTTAGTGCTTAATTGAAATATAACTAACGCTAATATTTACAAAACGCAGACATGCATAATCATGGATGTAAGTTTTAGAGGTTCGCAGTGTATTGATAAAACATCCATTAAACTCGTGATAGATAAAAAGTTAAATTTTACCGCCAACTTGTTGTAATAATGTTTTTAAAATTATAAAAATCCAATGAGTCAATTTTCATTGGAAAACACATCTCATATGTAGGAATCTACAGATATACATACAGACAGCTGTGTTATAAAATAAGAAAAATCTCTCTTTACGACACCTTCCGAAAGAGGAAAAAAGTAGTGACATCATGACTGTTCATTAGCAAGTGATTTCACTGTCTGTACAAAAAATAATGTACAATTACTGAATGAAACCTGATATGTAGAACCTGTAGAACTGCGCACATAAAGTATTGACAGCTGTGTGTTATCAGATGATAATTCTCTCTTCAGAGGTCACCTTCCGAAAGAGAGCCAAAGTAGTGACTGCATGACTCTCCTTTAGCAAGAGGTTTCATTCTGTGTATATATATATGTGTATATATGACAGTGAATAGGTAGTACTTTGCCCACACAGAATGAAACCTCTTGCTAAAGGAGAGTCATGCAGTCATTACTTTGGCTCTCTTTCGGAAGGTCGGAAGGTGACCTCTGAAGAGAGAATTATCATCTGATATATATACTATATCATATACATACTATAGTAACTACAGTCTGTGTATAAGTATAGTAAATAGGCATTATAAATATATCAATTGCCTAATAAGCCTATTTACTCTTATTTAAAGCTACTCTTATTTGCACTATAATATAGATATTCATTATATATGTGTACATGTCACTTCTTTTATTAGTATCCTACTGAGGGCGATATGGAATGAAATAAAAATATGTTTTTGTTGTTTAACATAAACAACATATAGTTGATTCGTACTTTTGCCTCACGAAGATGTCCTGTTAAAGGTAGCACGCAGAGAGGGTAGTTTGACAAGGTGGATCAAAATGCAGCCAAAAAACGTTCTTCTTCTCATATGCCGAATAAAAAAATGCTGCACATTAGATAAATTTCTGTTGTAACGTGTTTCTTATCAAGGAGGTTTTGTTTGATCGCGAAGAGTTTTTAGATCCTGGTCGTTTATGGCGTCAAACTGAAAATAGCACTTTCTCGGACAGTTGAAGCCAGTAAATATAGTGCGAATGTTGAGCATCCCGTCTATTCATTATAGGGTTGCTTCGGTGAAAGAATGTAAACGAAGAGTGAAAGATGGGCATTGATCGCTTCTTTGTTTGCTTTCCCCACCATCCCTCGCGGATAAATTATTTACTCCCGGTTTACGTTTAATTAAAAATTTTTAAAAACGTAGTGTTCATTTGATTAATTACCTTTAATTGATTAAAATTAGATACCTGTTCGTCAAGGAACTAATCTTTAAAATTAGCTTGTGTACAAAGTGTTCTGTTTAAAACGTCCCAAACACAAATAAATCTCAAGTGGAGCAATTTGAGAAAATTCGTTTGATTCTCTTACGAAGGAGAACTATTCGTTTAAGCTTTCAAAGTTTTTGTCTTTGCTGAAGTCGAACTGTTGAAATTCTGTTTATTACAAATCGTATTCGTAAGAAAAGGCAACATAATTTATTTCTGTAAGGAAATTCTATTGCATCGTGCTCCCATATAAAAACAAAAATTTAGATTTGTAAACCTTAAAGGGACGCTTTACAGAGGTATCATAGGGAAGGTGCAAATATCACTCAAATTAATTAAAAAAATTTAAAAAAAGGCTATCAATAAACTACAATAAAGCCATCGTAGTTTTATTTTCAAAGAAAATGGCATAGGATTTAAACCACTTGTGCTAAATGAAACTGTATTCCTTTGTCTAGAGAAACACATAGGCATCATCTTTGACTAACGTCTTTCTCTTCTAATCAGCTACTTAATAAAATCACACAAAGAGCGAAAATTAACATCAGTACTTGTAGATGCCAATATGGGAAAAGCTGGAGATTAAATACATAGGTGCCCTTATGGATATGTACATTCGTTGTTAGACCCATTATAATCTATGTATCGGTGGTATTAATAAACATTACAGCTGAGAGCTGAGCTGAGCTCAGTACAACCCCCTCCTAAATCTACCATCGCTGCAGGTCGGTAAAGGACTAACATAACTGCTGACTGGACAGATTTTGTAAACTTATGTGAGCCTATTGAAAGAGGTGAGACGGTATCTAGAACTAAACTTCACATAAACTTTGAGCTTCAAGGTATTTCAGGCGGAAACTGTGGCCATTGAACATTATGCCAGGGAGATCAAAAGGCAAGGTTTACCTACAAAAGAATAGCCATTATTCGAACAGCCAATACGTCATTCGAGACAACTGGTTCACTCATTGGTAGTAAAGCCCAGGGTCCACCAAATAAATCAACTTCACCAAAGTTTCAACATTATCTTAAAGATAGGTTTCAAATAGTTAAAAATTGTCGTCCTACTGACTGCGCCAATTAACTTCCCTATTCTTTTTGAAACCAATTTTATTTAACTAAAAATGAAGTACGATAGAGAGACGTCATGATGTATACGATGAAAAATAAGAATATCCTTGATGTCTCGTTGCATCTAATCTTTATAAACTGCTCAAAAATGCGTAGCGATAATTGCAATTTATTCTTATTCTAGTAATTTTAATTAAATTAATTGATACATTCTTGTTAGTTGGATAAAACAAATTAGAAAACACAAACCAAAAAACAAACACATGTTAATCCTCATTTTTAATAATGGATTTACTTAACAACATTAAACATGAAGATTCCGCATTTTGTAAATAAACACGTCTCTCGTCATTTCTCTATTTTAATCCAGTTGAAATTCTCTTTAACCATGGAAAGACATCATGGAAATGTTATTGTGTGAAGGATTCATCGAGGTCACAAACTTGTGAATATCGCAGAGGCAGTTGGCGTTTCTCAGATCGTGGTCTCCCAGGCTTTAGCTCGATTCTGAGATATGAAAGTGCTAATTGGAGGTCTGGTAGTGAATCTCAGCGCATTAGGATGCTAAGGAATGACAGAAATATTGCCATTGCGACGGAACCCTCGAAACAAAATTGTTTATGGGAAGTTGGACTCACATCGTATACTCCTTTGAGACGACCTGCAGCAACAGCCCACCATCAGCAATTCAGGAGAATATAGTGCAGGGAGCGCCTAGAAGAGAACAGTAATTGGAATGCTGTTATATTTAGTGATGAATCTGATTGATATCAGTTATAGCAGCCGGCGAAAAGTCTATCGAGTACACGTTATGCTTACACTGCTCTCGATCGTGCTCCACTCAGTGCAATTTGGAGGAGGCGGTGTAAATGGTAGGGGACTGGTATTTTACACTGGAGGACGAAATGCACTCCATATTGTTAAGGCAACCTCATCGCAGTCCGTTAGGCCCAAGAGATTATCCAAAAATACATCCCTCAAATCAGGTAATCATTGGCAGTGATTTTTAGATTTCTGAATGACAACACCAGACCTCACGGGGGCAGAGTTATTTATCATTATTTAGAAAACCTGAGAATTTCCCATCTGCCCCTTCTCCCACTGTCTCCAGACTTCTATCACATTGAGCACATGTAGGATGCATTACTGAAGATTACTGAAAGCAATTCCGTATAAATTAGTGACAACCTTATTAACAATATGCCTAACAGGTGCACATAGGTTTTAGCTAACAAAGGACATTATATACTATGGTATTAATTATTGCGTACAATACACAAAATTATGCAATTAAAACCTTTTATTTTGTTCTTTTTCAAAATTCCTTAATTAAATTTTCTTTCAGTAAAAAACGAAAATAAGTACTACAAAACTGTTTCCTATTTCCCACTAATTCCCCATTCATTTTTGAGCAGCTTAATTTACAAATGTTACTAGTGGGGGAGAAAGTGCAACCTAATAATGCTTGGTATGCATATATAAATTTGATATAACACAAATAGATAGACAAATAACACACTTTCTTTTTAAAAAGATAGTTTCTGCTTACGGTTAGATGTTAACCAAGGGGATTTCAACTTATACATCATTAGTTTGAAGAACGTGATTGTAAATTCCTTCAGCCTGACGATGAGATATAAGCTTGAAATCAACAAACTAATGAGTAGGAACTAACTTTTTAAAAAGTATGAACAACACTCACTCCACCATTTATCATTTCTAATAACTCACTTTATTATTCTTATTGTTGTAAAAAGAAAAATGGTTGTGCGGTCCAGTGGTACCAACACAGCAAGTGACGTCATCTTTGAGAGGTGTTGGTACTTTCGTTTTCGTTCAGCCGGTACTGTAAAACTAGAGGGGATACCCGCGGGTAGGCGCATGCGTTCGTCAGTCCGAGAGGGGGCAAAGGGAGGAATATTCCTTGTCAAAATGAAAATGGTAGTGCTATAGTGGGGTTAACGTAATTATCTGTATGTAGTGGTCGCGACAATTTCATTGCACCCACCACGACTGTTTTACTAGTTTCGTCCAATTTTGAGTTCGACCCAGTTCCCCTGAGCCCCTTTGTCAAACCCTCCGAATCATGTTTTACGACCCTTATCAGGCGAAATAGCAGGGCGTAACCCAAATTCAACCGATTCAAATGACTAGATCACCAGGTAAACACATTTCTTGAATAAAAATTTCCCACGGTCCGGTGTTCAGTTGTGACCGCCTGGTGAGAATACACCGGTGCCGTCGTTTCACATGGCACGGACAACTTGCTAAACATGGCATCTTAAATAACAAATTATGCTCCTAAATATCCTTGCATGCCTTATCATAAGTAAATACAATTTAGCCGGTTTAAACATAATTATAAGTTTCTTCCATAAAACGTTTATTACCTGTAAAGAAAAAAACACTTCTCTATTCTTTATTGATGCTATGCTAAATTTAAAACTTGCAGAATGGTATGTTAAAACAGAACATTACCAAATTATGGAACAATTATAAACAAATACTCATTTAATAAGTCAGTTCAATGATGAATTGTATATTTTTTACAGTAAAACGATAGTTTCTCTTCAGCTTAGTATTTTATTTTTTTACTTCTTTTGAAGAATATTCTTGTAATAAATATATTTACCCATGGTGCAGTTATGCTATACAGTCATGGAACACTGTAACAAAGTGTAGAACAAATAATGACACAATAAACAGATCTTTTTATTCCTAACTCAGCAAAAGGTACTTTGCATATTTTATATAAACAATATACTTCAAATTTTTTCATTCTTCTAACAAACAAATTTTCCCTAGATGTGTTGTTTGTGTACTGTCGGCTGGTGAGAATCAGCATTGCAATCATTCTACAAGTAAAGAACAACATGCATTTGTAATGTCAATATATGCTCCAAATATTTTTGTATGTTTTATTGCCTTTATTACCTATAAATTAAACTAAATTGCTACGTCATTCTTAATTGATGATGATTAAAACCTATGTACCTACTTAGGTATGCTAAGCAATAGAACCTAGTACCAAATTATAGAACACCAACAAGAGAAAAATATTTAAACATTCAAACCAATTACACTGTTTATTGCAAAAAAAGTTTCCTATCCATGCCTAATTTTTTTCTTGAGGAAGAATATTCTTGTAAATGTTTCCTCGTGGTTTGTTCATTTATGATGTTAATCCTTGGAACACCAAGAATACCCAGTGGAAAAATAAAATTAATGGTCTTTTTATTAACAATGAAATTTAAAGCACTCAGTATTCTGGATAACAAAAAGTAGGCCTTTGTCATTTTTTACTTGCACCAAATAAATATTTCCCAATGGTATGTTGTTTTTATGTGATTGGCTGGTGAGTATGAGCATTGCTAACATTTCACAAGTAAAATACAACTTGTAGAACATGGCATTTGAAATGACAAAAAATATTTTCTAAATATTCTTGCATGTTTTGTTGTCTGTTCCCCTATGAAGTAAAAGTAAATTAATACATCCATCATCCATCATTGATAACTTGTAGATTGCTATGTTAAGTCATAGGACATGGGAAATACACATACAGATAAAGCTAGAACGCGCAGAGAAAAAAATCTTTTTAAACATTCAATACAATAAACAATATGTTTGCACAGCACACTTAATTACAAAAAATATGCCCCAACTTTTTTTTTCTAACATTTTCCCATGGCATGTTGTTCTTGTGCAACTGGCTGGTGAGAATCAACAATGCTATCATTCCCAAAATAAAAGACAATTTGTATAAAATAGTTCCTCAAAGGGCTGATTATCTGATATATCTTGCATTTTTAATTATAAGTAAATACAATTTAAGCTACCTATAATATATTGTGCATTTTCTTTTGTAAATAGCCAGGTTAAACAGAGGCTCAATGTTTATTCCCTGCCAAGAAAAAACAAACAATTTATTCGCCATTCGTCATTGATGCCTTGCTAAAGTTAAAATTTGCAGAATGGCGTGTTAGTCATGGAACACTGTACCAAAGTTAAAACATGCAGTGAAAAAATTCATATCCATTTAGTCATTATTTTTCAAAGGACTCAAGGTATACTGTAAAGAACTCATTTCCCATAAAGAAAATTATGCTTGTGTACAGTTTATCCGGAAGAATATATTCTAGTAATAAGTATGTTTTCCCACGGTGTTATTCATGTTATGTGGAGGGTGTTGTTCTTGTGAGATTAATAGTTGTGTATCATCATTGCTATCGTTTTACAACTAAAAGACAGCCTGCTGAAGAATATAGCTCTCCTCAAAGGGCAAATTATAATATATCTAGTCTTTTTTTTTAAATAATAATTAAATATAATTTAGCCAATTTCCACTTAATAAACAGTTTTTACTTTTCCCTGGCAAGTGAAAAATAATTATACACACTTTCTATGTTGAAGCAAACTTGTAAAATGGCTTGTTAAGCTACTGAACAGTGGCGAATTTTCTTTCAAACCATCACAATTAAATACATACATTAAAACTTTTGAATTTCTGAACTTATTTAATTTGGCTACATTAAAATATGTATGTTAATATAACGATAAAAATACAGGTGTCTGGTGTTTGTCTTTGAGCAAAGAAAATACATGCACCCGCTCTTTCTCTTACAAAAATATTTTCGTTGTTTAAATATTTTTTCCCATAGTGGGTTACTTGGTTGGCGGGAATTCCCCAGTGCAATTGTTTCTCATGGAACAATTGACTTACTTGCAGAATGCAGCATTTCAAGGGCCAAACTGTATGGAACATTTTTCCCTGTTAGTAATAAAAAATAACATTTTAGCTTGTTTGTTTCATGGTTATTATTGAAAATAAATTCGTACTCCGGCTTTCTCTAAAACTGCAGAATAGCATTTCTGGTGTGGAATTATTTGACCAACTTCCAATATATTTTATCATACAAACAAGCTAAGCTGGATAAAATATACAATTGATTTCTAACAGGGGAGAGAGAGAGAGAGAGAGAGAGAGAGAGAGAGAGAGAGAGAGAGAG
>CM077105.1:32558090-32574303 GCA_039619505.1 Cimex hemipterus | reverse complement strand
AAAGAAGACCTCTATCCATTTTGCCTTTTGTGCAAGAACATTCCTGTACAGTTTAAACATACTTTCCCATGGAGTCATTTAGTTGTGAATAGTTGGAGAGAATGTACCAGTGAAACTGGAAGAATTTCGAATTTAAAAGCTCAGATAATGTGTTTAATTTATTCTGGCATGCATAATGATTAACAGAACTACTATTCTTCTTATTTTAAACTATTTTTCCTACAAAGAAAAAACAATCCAGTCTTTATTGATTTCGTACTAGACTAAAGTAATAAATATTTCACTTTTTTTAGTATTGAAAAAAGTCCTAAAATTATAATTTTAAATTTAATTTAAATGTGTTAAGGGATTAATAATTACACAATGAAATTTATTAATATTTTTCTAAATAAACAAAATTTAGCCGCCAATAAAGTTTACTGCTTTATCACCAATCACATTTATTTACACAGCTACTGAAATTTAAAAAAAGTCAATTCTTTTGCAATTATGTACTTATTCCTGTTAATTTTCCAGGCTGTGAATAATGACAAAAAAGTTTGAGTTCAATTGGCATATCCCAGTGCCAGAGCCCTTACTCGAAGGATGTGTTTTTGACAGATGGAATGAGGACAAGGACTCAAGTGATATCGAGCCCAACTGCCTCTTCAAAGTTGATGAGTACGGTTTCTTTATATACTGGAAAAGCGAAGGAAGGGTACATATCTAGTTTATAAGATTGTTAAATTTGTAACATACATGGTTGATACCTTGAAAAATTTTCAGGAAGGGGATGTTATTGAACTTTGCCAAGTCAGTGATATACGTGCAGGAGGTATACCAAAAGTAAGTTGTGCAAAATTTAACAGTTTAGCTATTAGTTAAAGGTTTTAAGCTGGGCTTGATTGTTGGTTTATACCGGCCATTTGATATTAGGTGTGGCATTAAAATCAAATGATTGTGTATGATTAAAGGCTTCACTGAAAGTTATTTTCCCTCTTTCAAAATAGTTATAAGATAAATTTTTATCCAAGAGCTTAACTAAAAATTTTGAATCAATACTTGTTCTAATATTATACTTGTAGCAAATCTTTGCTATGAATTGTAGAATTCATCATTATACTAGTTTTATTTTTTCTCTGTTAAACAAAATGTGTGTAGTTTTGAAACAATACTTCGTTGTCTTGAAATAATAACTGGACTATTTAAAGAAGAAAGAAAAATAGCACTTACTTTATTTTTAAAACTGTAAAAAACAAAAGAATGCACCATTCGTTTATTCACACTGAGTAATGAGTTTTGTTTTTGTAATTTTTAAGTAAAAATGTTATTCTTGTCTACACGTTTTTTCTTAAGCTTATACCATAGTGGCCTTCATATTAATCAAATCTTATTTAATTTGTTAAGTCTGGCATATTCTCACTTTCAATAATAATGATCTTTTTTGCTAATTATCCATCTTTGTAAAAGACAAAAAAACAATTACTCTGATATGAGCATACATGATAGAGAATACATGCATGTGGCATTTGACTCACTAGTCCCCCTCTGAAAATTGGATAATGGTGTGATTTCAATTAAATTGATTTAAATCGCCATTGTCTTCGTTCTATTTTCTTAACATACCAATTTGCTCAAAATCAGCCAAGGTTAGGTGGCTTTTTATCCATGCCGTAGTCTCGCTTATTGTTCCTTATACGAAACCAATAATCTTGATGAAATTACACGTCTTAAAGTGTCATGCATTAAGCAAAGGCTGAAGTTTACAAAGATTGTATAATTTTACAAGGCTGATTGTCTCTTAAAAACTGATTTTTCACTTTGCTTAATCCAATAATAATTTTTTTAAACCTCTTATTTTAGTTTTATAGTTATGGTCAAATGTTAAAATGTAGGTTTTTAAGCAGGATTCCAAAACATAATAGAATTGTTTATCTTTGGTTCAATAATATTTCTAATTTTGATTGCACTAATTTCTTAATATAGGAGTATTATTTTTATTATTACCATGGGACAAATTCTTAAGTTAATTTGAACTGAATTAAACAAAATCACATTATTATTAGAAAAGGATTTTGGATTTATAAAAGCTCAAATGCACACATGTATGTTCATACATACATGTGCCAAGTCAAATCTATTTGCATCCTGTAGTCCACTGGCAATTCCAACTTTTGCTATTTACAATTAACTGCCATCCAATCAAGAATCACCTACTTCAGGGGCAGACCTCAGCCTTATTTGTTCAACAACTAAGGTGGGCTCTGGGGAGGGGGTGCTTTCAACAGCTAGGTTAATTTAGCACCCAGTGCATGCAAGTTCAAACCTATTTGTACTCACCTCATTCTTAAATGTATCCACGCTTATTCATTCAGTTAGGATACTCGATATTCTGCCATAGACCCTATCATTACACATTCACACTAATAAATACATTCACTCTCAATAGAAACTAGATATACACAGCTATTATTACTATGTATAACAACCCCATTTCCTCAAAGAATTGAAACAGGGAGTCCAAATACTTGGTGCCATGCTCAAGCACAATTCTCATATTAGGCATTCCTGCACCAAGGAATTGTACCCTTCAGTTAAGTGGAACCAATTAAGCAAGTGTGTCGATGTGCCAACCTCGCAGGTCCTATTCTTAACCCTTCTTTCATGAATCAGATCCTCTGAAAGCCATCCATCGACAGTGCACTTAATCTTCTCTCTATCTGGCACATTAACTCTGCCACCTTTTTTTAATCATGTTTTTTATTGCGTTCTTAGCATTAGAGGGCCCAGCTAATCTGGTTTGTGGTTAATTCTGGAGGTAGGGACATCTTGGCCTTTGCCATTTCATCTGGATTTTTATTAACCCCTCTAGTCCTCTGACTCCAGGTACCCAGAGAACAACTACTGTTTTGCAGAGACGATGCAGTTCATGGTATCTCTCCAGCAAAAGCACTACAAGTGGGTCGATAGAAACCTGTGTTGGACTGCAGTAACCACACTGAGTCAGTCAGTGCAGACTAGGTAGGTAGAGCCACCATTGTCTCAAATCACCCCAAGTCTGTGCCAAATCGCACAGATCTGCCATGTAAATACTGCAGTGCAGCAGGAGCAACCACAAGGCGGTGTTGTACCCTCACGATACATCGCACATGCCACACCCTGGAAAGGAAGGTTTCATAGCATTTCATTTGTGATACCAGCCTTGAATTCCAGGCCTGAATGACTGCCAGCAGGTGATTATACATTTCTCTCTGCCATTAAGTTGTTGGAGATAGCAGCAGAGCTTGACACGGCTAGTATATGCCTCTGTCTCTTTCTTTTTTCACTTTACACATAATCAGATAAGGCTCCATCAAGTGTCTTCTGAAGCATCAAAAAGCCGGAGTCTTCTTTGCATGTGCTTGGGCACAGGCATCACTCCACCACTCCACACAGTCATCTCCAATCCCCCCTCGTTCCTGTCCCTTGCATCAGTGTGCTGTGACGACCCCCACCAGGCATTGAAATTGTCCAACACCATAATCAGGTGGGAAGACACTTGATCAGTGCAGAAACCTCAATGCTATGCACTATTCCATCTGACAAATGGTAGACACAGCATGAGGCACATGGGCGCCTCCATTCAGACTACGTTAGTCGGGATGAACTGAACACAATGAAACGTAGTTTAATCTTTATACAGGGGTCTTTGGGAGGGATGTGCTCTGCCACCCACATCTTCTTGGTGGGTCTTCCCCAGGGCCACTCGACTTATGTAACAGTCAAGGAAGGTCCTCCCCATTAGACCACCCCTGGTCCACCACCTCAACATTGAAAAGTTCAAAAGGACCATTTGATAGTGTATTTATTTATGTACTATGAGACATTATTTTGAAGTTTGCAAGCAGATATTTTTAGTTCAAAGCCCTTTGTTTTACTTACTAAAACCTCAATACTTTGGCCTTTTTTACAGTCATTTTCTTTATTTTATTTTTAAATGATACTAGGTTCTTTCCTTATGGTATTATTTAATTGAAATAATATTTAATGTAATATTATATAATTTTTTTAAAGTTTTATTTTATAACATTTGTAATGACCATTATTAAATTCACCCATAAGAACCATTGTTCTAATATGTCTGACTTAAAATTCAAGTAATCTGTAATTGTTACAGTTTAATCAACCTAATGTTTTATTTTAATTTTAAGAAAGTTATGTACTAACCTTAATTCTATAAGCACTTAGCAGAATGATTCGTTAAAAATTCAGAACTAGAAGGAAACATGTAATTCAGTTATACCTAATCTTCTAATAAATCCAACTGAAAATTGCTCAAACATTAGGCAATTTTTTGAATTTTTCAAATTTTAAAACACTTTTAAAAATGAACTCTATTTCATTGAAAAACGATGCAAATATTGACACTAAAAACAAATAATTCAATTGCCATGCTTTCACTTTAAAAAATAAATATCCTGAAAAAATGCCAGGTTTCATTAATAATAATATTTTGTAAATTTTTAGTGTTGAATTTCAATATAACTATTTTATCTTAAGTTCAAATAATCAATAAAGTAAAAGAATAAAGAAAATGTGAACATTTGGATCATCCATACGGAATTTTATCCAAGTCTTGCATTGTTTTTCTAGGACTCAAGGCTGCTGGCTCAGCTTACAAATAAACATGGGGATAACGTAGAAGAAAAGTCACTGACGATCTGCAGCGGAACAGACTACATTAACATAAATTATCAGCATGTAGTCTGCCCAGATGCTGCAACTGCGAAGGTATGTTGGTTCAGCTGATTCTACATACATTGATACTCGATCTGATTATACAATACAATATGTTTTTTGCTTTGAATTGATTTATATACTCACTTGTGCTGAGTGTTTTTATTTATGCTTATGGGTTAATAGCACAAGGAGATTATCAGATAAATGTTTTTGTTTTCTATAAACTAATTTTAAACTATGGCACTGGGCTGCATTAATTTATAAAATACAAATTGATTTTGAAGCAATTTTGCACTTGGAGAATTATTAGGTTTTAAAATAAGTCTGTAGCGAATTTCAACAATTCATTTTTATCCCTCTTGTGCTTTAAAAAAGCAAAGTTTATTTAGTCATTATGGTTTACACTCTGAAAAGGAATTAATTAAGGTGTTTTTATTGGTCACTTTTGTTCAGGATCCTATATTTTTACCAGGTGTTTTGTATGTAATGTACAATTTAAATTACAATTTAAAATGTAGAAAAAATATTGCATTTCAGTTATTTCTGTTTTTCATTACTGTAAAGGGAAAATTGTAGCTCTGACTGCTAGAAAATTTATGGTGTGTGGGTAGACTTAACGGGTTAAATGCCTGTGTAGACTCATACCCTATCCCTACAAGGTTAGCATATGTGAACACTTTGGCCTTCTTTGGATGGTCGTTATGTCGCAGACCACATATTTCCTTTCATTCCACAGCTTCTTTAGCATTTCCTGACAAACTTGATGGTGAGTTCATCTCCACAGCTTATCATGAACAAAGATCCTCCTTTAACAAGATCTGAATTTATGAACTGCACGCCTTGGTCCTTGTCTTCTTCCTAAATCAGTTCGAGGGCACTGTTGTAGATTAGTGATCTCCACTCTAGAACTTCATCATTTGTGAAGAGGTCCTAGTTGGCCTTCCCAAAATCAATTTTAGGCAATGGTTTATGTGTAATTACATGTTCTTCCCTTACCTTGGTTTTTTGGCAGGTCCTTTTGCAGAAGGTGGAATGGAAGAATACTCCATCCTACTTCTTTTAGTATTGGTCCCCAGTCTATTCTGTGTGGGGGTAGATTTTACCTGAGGATTTCATCTTTGTTTGGACCTGTCCCTGAAGGCAGGTTGAAACACAGATGTGGACCCAACCTTTCAAAAATTGGAGTGATCCTTATTGTGCTCATGCCTGGATCGCCCTCCTTACCCTTTTGCTTTTAACCAGGGTGAATCCTTCGTCTTTATCATCCTGTACCTTAGGGGGAGTAACTTTGTCTCCTTCACAGTGCTCCAAATTGGTGCTGCTGGTCTTCTTCTTAACTTCTGCTTCTGATACTTTTGCACTCATTTTAGACGACCCTCGTTAATATTAAAATCAACTGTCACCTTGGGCACGTGGATTTATGAGTGTGCATCCACCCACGTGCCAAGTTTGCATGCCCCAAGGTGTGCGCGCGCGCATGTGTGTGTGGTAGAGACATTTCAAGAGAATGTATTGCCCATAAGTGGTGTGCTGAGTTGAGAAACAGAAAATGAATTTTGGAAGAATCATAGCACTCTAGTCGTCTTCATTTGTTGTTACAATTTCAAGTTTTTGTCACAAATGACCCACACTCAATGAAACGAGACATTGCAGAGATGGTTAACATATCTCTTACAAGCATTTCGTTGCATCTGAGAGAAGATATATGAGTTAAAAGCTATGTTCGTTGAAGATACATGGGTCCTCACATGTCAACACAGAGGAATTTACTCGATCACTACTCCATCTTCATCTCTCCTAAAACAACAGAGTTTTATTAAGATTGATAATTGGGGGATGAAAAGTGAATCCTTTACAACAATTTTCAGAGAGTAAAATCTTGGAAAAAATGCGATAATCCATTGTTGAGAACTTCAAAAGCCTGATTACATCCCATAAAGATAATGTGCATATGGTGGTATTGGAAAGAAGGGTTTTATTATAAGCTTCTTTCAGCTTTTTGGTGTATACTGCACACAGTTGGTGCAAATCGGTAATTGACCCAAAATTATCGGCATTGTTTAATCTCAATGAGATTGTTTTCCACTAGCACTCACTTGTATTTGTATATGTGCCAGAAATTGTTAAAGCATGGCTGGAATGTGAACCCACCTACCATTTTGTCTGACATTGCCCCTTTAGATTTTTACTTCTACTAAAATTAATAATAAGAAAAATGAACTACTTCACTTGAGAACATCAAGGTATTCATCACTCCAAAGCACAAGTTTTGGGAGGACAGAATTACAAAATTACATGTAAGATGGCAACATGTAAGGGAACAAAATGGTCTGTACTTTGTTGATTGAATTTTTTGACAAGTACCTGAAATTTTCATTGAATTTACCGTTAAACAATGCTACAGACTTGTTTACAACTCATTTTAATTTTTAAAAGAGAACTGTTTAATTTTTTAAGTTCAATGTTATTATAAACAAATTATGTGGCTATGTGAGATGGAAATGCACATAACTAAAAAAAATATTTATTATTAAGTTTGTCTAATTAAAAATATTGTTACTTTTGATATTGCACATTCAACTAATTAATTAAACAATTCTTTATTTTGTTTATTTTAATTTACATATTCATAATCGTCAATTGATAAGTTGATAAAATGGCTCAAATTGTTAAATTTTTATTATCACCAAATGAACTTTCATATTATAGTGTATTATTTGAGTGGTATTTTGAAGAATTAGGTGTAAAAAGTGCCCATTTCATTTTTTTTTTTTTTTTTTACTTATACATATTGAATTTATCAAAATAATTATTGTACAAATTTAAATGCGGAGAATTTCATTTGATATAACAAAACCGCATTGATGTTGGGTTAACAGGCCTGGCTAGATGATTTGAGGAATATAACGCACAATGTTAAAGCCAACAATGTCTGTCCAATGACATGTTTGAAAAAGCAGTAAGTCTGACAAAAAAACTTGAAACATGAAGACAAAAAAATTTCAAAACAAATCCGCCTGTGCTTGTTATCATTCTGCATGTACTGTCCTGTGTCTGCATAATTAATAAAGAGACAGTAACAAATGAATCAATATGTTCAATTATATCCGTAACTTTTCTTTTTGTCTATTATTTAATGACTGGGCATGTTTGATTGTTAATTTTTTTTATTAAAGCATGTTTTTAATTATCTATATCATTAAGAGACAGGCTGTGTCCCCCTAGATATACTAATTTTAATTGTGTTGTTTTATTTTTTAGCAGGTATGTTTGAATTTTTTAAAATTTAAATCCATTTACTAATTGACTTATTATATTTTTGTTTCAAAAATGCATTTTTTTTATTTGCCTTTTTAAAGTGATGTATATTTTTACAATTTTATTGTCCATATAATTGAATAAATTTGATTTATCTTTATACAAATATTTGATTTTATAGAAATTGTATTAATATTTTAAACAAATCATTTAAAGACCCAATTTCAATTTTAATTTGTCTCTTAGGCAAGGTGGAAATATAGTTCCGCATAATTACTTAACCTTTGAGCGGTTGCACCTGCTACACGGTCTGTCCAAAGTTATCCATGCAGATATTGTCCCCAGCCTATGTTGAATCCAAAGAATGATGATATATTTTTTACAATCTCACAAAATAAGGAAAACCAATAATAAACTGATAAAATGAACTTAATGATAGCAGAGCAATCATTCAGAGCTAGGAGGTTTTTGGCTTGTTTGTGTCCAGTGATGAAAGTCCATCATTTCCTCACTTTCACAATATCTTCTTAACTAAGCTACAAGGGTTCAGGACCTTCCTTTATTAGAAAATAATCTTATTAGTAAATTATGTGTATGTATATGTGTGTGTGTGTGTTTATATGTATATATATTACATAGAGTGGACGTCAAAGACCCAAGGGGTTAAATACCTATTACCCTGCTAATTCCCTTCCTTGAGATAGAGAATAGTCATTTCGATTCTGCTGGTTTGACCACCTTAACACTCTTTTGATTACCTGTGTCCAAGGGATAAATTCCACTCTTTAAGGAATTGTTTCAAGCCCTAGTTATTAATTTTTCACTGTGCCCATAGAGTGAGGTAATACCGGTTGTGGCCCGACAAACACAGTATTCGAATTTACGTGCAATAGTTTGTAAATATTTGTACTGAAAAGTGACAAGAGGTAGAAATGATTTGAGGCGTGGTGAGTATTTGTTCAATTCGGTTTTTGGAACTGGTAGTAATACTTTCTTCAGAAGTTTTATACAGTTATCCGGATTTTGAGTATTAATTACTCATTGTATGACCAAAAGTGAATGGCAAGAGAACTGTTTTTGTCTGTCAAACTGTTAGAAAGCAAGTTTGATTGAAGGATGCAATGCTGAAATGCATCTGACAGACCAACCCAGCGAGTATAAACAGACCAATATGGTTGATGAGGATTAAAATACAAATTCATCACATCTAAGACACCAGGAGGAAATCCTTCCCACTATTTATTAAAGTAAATGGTTTACTCCAATGATGGTTTTTCCTCTTTGAGGAATGATTGTGTACTAACACCCACTGATGGCCATCTACCAACCCATCCATCCTTTACTTATATTTAGTTGAATTTTAGAATTGAACATAGCTAGTGGGGGTTCAGTTTTGTGGACTTTGTGATAGCAAGGAAAAAAAATTCTGGGGTACACAACTACCCCTACATGACCTCTTGAAGGTTAAATTAGCTTACACTTTCATTAATGTATTATGTGTAATCAATAGAGTGCATGATAAAAAATATTAATAGTTTACATTTTTCAATTATTATTTTTTTTACATTTTTAATTTATTTTAAAGGATGTTACAAATTGGAGCAATTTTATTTTATTTATTATTATTTTAAACAAAAACTAGAAAATTATTTTATTTTGATGTTATTTTTTGCATGTTTACTTTCACAGGCGTGGCAAGAAGGTTTAAGAAAGATCACTCATAATAACAAGATGAACAATGTGTGTGTTCGCACCAATCTCATGAAGCAGTGAGTAATTTTAAAAGTACAGGGATCATCTTTTCTCACTAATGCTTCATTAACCCCATTTAAATTGACAATTTTACTCCCTTAAAAAGAAAATATAGAAAATTAAACAAATTCGACCATTAATTTAGATTGTATGCCTAACTCTTGTGAAACAGCTCACTTATGCTTGAAAACACTGCTTAATGTAATATTGTAACAATTCAAGCCTTCATGTTGTACCTAAATTAAATCTTGCTGTTTATCTATTTTATATTTTATTTATTTTTTATTTTTTTTAATCAATATGGCTTTTCAAGTTGATGTAATATCTGTTTTCCAGTTGGATGCGTCTTGGAATGTTAGTAGACCCAAAAGGTAAGGTTCCTGTCAAGGTGGTTGCAAGAACTTTTGCCTCTGGTAAGACAGAAAAGCTTGTCTACCAATGTTTGCAAGATTTAAATCTACCAAGTGGAAAGGTAACTTTATTAAATGTTATGTAATTGGATCCCAAATAAAATGTTTCTTATGTAATGCTCCCTTGTGAAAAGTAATTTATATTGAAGTTGATTTGGAAATGTATATAAATTTACCGTTTGGTGAAATGAGCGATATATTGTGTAGTCCAATATACGTTACATAATTTGTTCCATTTTAAATTAGGATTTGTTTAATATATATTTTATTTAATAAATTTCAGAACGATGTCATTGAACCTGCAGACTTTACGTTTGACAAATTTTATGAACTGTACCATAAAATATGCCCTCGAAATGATATAGAGGAACTGTTTCAATCCATGTAAATACCGTTACTTTAAATTTAATTACATTAATTAATATAATTAAACCACCACTTTGTAGAACCCAGGGAAAAGCAGACTCAATCAGTATTGACCAGTTCATAAATTTCTTGAATGAAAAGCAACGGGATCCTCGGCTGAATGAAATTTTGTACCCCCTTTATGATGAAAAGAGGGCTGCTGAAATTATTGCGACCTATGAGCAAAATGAGGAAGCTGTTAAAGAGAGTATGTTAAATAAAAATTCTTTTATTATCTCTTACTTCTTTATTTAATAACGGGTTTGTTAAATTTCAGAACGACTTACGAAGGATGGCCTAATTCGTTATTTAATGTCTGATGAGAATGCACCCGTTTTTCTTGATAGACTTGACATTTACATGGAAATGGATCAACCACTGTCTCATTATTATATAAATAGTTCACATAATACCTACCTCACAGGGAGACAGTTTGGTGGCAAATCGAGTGTCGAGATGTACCGCCAAGTTTTACTGGCTGGTTGCAGGTATATTTGATACTTTTTTTCTAATTTACAAGTTTTTCTGATTTTATTATGTTTTATTTTAGATGTGTGGAGTTAGATTGTTGGGATGGAAAAGGTGAAGATGAAGAACCAATTATTACTCATGGGAAAGCTATGTGTACAGATATTTTGTTTAAGGTTTGTTTAATTATTTATTTGTCTATGCAGGATTGTTCACTATGAGAATAAAGATTAAGTGATAGTATACTGTAAATGGAGTAGTTGCATGGGTTTTATAACTCAATCCATCAAAAAGATACACAAAAAAGACTTGTTACAAATATAAAATAAAATATTCACGCCATTACATTAGAGCTTGGAAGAATTTCAAATTTTCACTATGCTTTGACTAAACCTCCCATTTTCACAAAAACTGCTTAGTTAAATAATTTTTCAAATGATATGTTTGGCAAGATCAGTACATTCTTCTTTCAGGATTTCAGGAATCTCTAGCAAGTTCTCAAAGTGAATTTCATTCATCAAACCGGGGGGGGGGGGGTGCTGTCCGAATGGTTAGGGAATCGTGAGTTATATTTGTCTTGCTGGTTCCTAGTGCTAGCGGTTCTGGGTTTGAATCCTCGCATAGCCCGTGGCTTTTTGATTGATTTTATTATGAAAAATATGCTGTAAAGCGACTTCATCCTTCATCCACGACATCCAATGGGGGACATTTTGCCCTTATTTTTGACAGGCATTACTTAGCTGTATTTTCTGTGTTATTCTCATGTTTGTCTATTTTGTTTCCTCATCTTTTACACTATCACATTGAAAGTTAATAATTCTCAGATTGATCATAGTAGTATTGACATTTAAATGTCTACTCTTTCCCAGTTCGTTCAAAGAAATACCAATTCATTCTGTTCAAAACACTTAGAATGTTTTCTTTCAATTAAGTCTTATTTTAATTTTACTTGCAGTATTCATTTTTTGTGATAAAAATCTGTTCTCAATCGAGTTTTGAACTATAATTATACTACTTGAAAAGGAATGTTCTTGATCCTACCAAGCATACAGTTTGAAGGATAGTCAACTAAACGTTTTTGGCAATTTGCCTAAAGTTAGGAGGTTTAGTCAATGAAGTGAATTTCTGAAATTTTTTGTAATTAAAAAATTTAACATAAATTGTATGAATGATCTCAATTGCAATAAAATGCATCAGTAAAGTCGATTTGTTTATGTATAGGAAAGAAGTAGTTAAAAACCTGTTTTTTCAAAAAGATAAATGGTGGAGTGAGTGTGTTGTTCAATCTTGTTAAAAAGATACTTCCTACTCACAGTAAGTTGTTTTCAAAGATCCGGATTTCAAGCAACAGCTCATCAGGTTGAAGGATCTCTACAACCTCATCCCTCAACATGAATTGTAAGATTTAACCCCAGTCCCCCAGCCATCGTGATGTTCAAAGCAGTTTTTTCATTATTCTACTGCATTTACAATCTACAACTGTCCATTTTTTCATCTCTTAGAGAACCACCCTGTATTTTATGTTTCCAAAATTAATATACATTATGTTTTTAGGATGTTATTTATGCACTTCGTGATACTGCTTTTGTTACTTCAGATTATCCGGTTATTCTTTCTTTTGAAAACCATTGTTGTAAAACTCAGCAACACAAGCTTGCCAAATACTGTGATGAGATATTAGGTGATCTACTACTTAAAGAGCCCCTTCCAGATTATCCTGTGAGCATTTTAATGCCGTATGTGACTTATTTTTTGAATTTTGAATAAATTAAACTTCTATTTTCCTAGCTTGAACCTGGTGTCCCACTCCCTCCTCCTTGCTCTTTAAAAAGGAAAATTCTTATAAAGAACAAAAGACTTAAGCCAGAAGTAGAGAAAACAGAGTTAGAATTATTTATCCAAGGACAGTTTGTGATAGATGACGAGGAAAAGGAAGATGCTTCAGCTCCAGTTTCAGTCAGTGTGGAGGAAAAAAAGGTGACTCATTCATTTATACAGTTTGATAAGCTCTAATATTTAAACTCAAATTAGCCCGAACAAGAAGAAGTTCAAGTAGCAGTTGATACACCCGTGCCTGTTCAACCATACACAGGATCTACAACAAATGTACATCCTTGGCTGTCTTCTATGGTTAATTACGCCCAGCCAATAAAGTTTCAAGGGTTTGATATTGCTGAACGTAAATATAACAAAAATTTAAAAAAACGATTCTCTAGAAGAAAAATTACTAATTTGTTTGCTACCTTAGAGAAAAATATTCATTACAACATGAGTTCTTTTGCGGAAAACACTGGTTTGGGATATTTAAAACAGCAAGCTTTGGAATTTGTAAATTACAATAAAAGACAGATGAGCAGGATTTACCCAAAGGGTACAAGAGCTGATTCTTCTAACTATATGCCTCAGGTTTTTAATTGAAGAATCTATAAAAAAAAAACATCCTTTCAATTATTGTTAAACAATCGTTGCAGGTATTTTGGAATGCGGGTTGCCAAATGGTATCGCTAAATTTTCAAACAGCAGATCTTCCAATGCAATTAAACCAGGGTAAATTCGAGTACAACGGAAATTGTGGATATCTTTTGAAGCCAGATTTCATGCGCCGTTATGACAGAAACTTTGACCCATTTGCTGAATCACCTGTTGATGGTGTTATTGCAGCTCAGTGCTCGGTGCAGGTACGATAAATTGAAAAAAAAATTGTAAACAGGTTTAAAGATTGTAAGTTTAATTATTTTTGTTAAAGGTCATTGCAGGGCAGTTCTTATCAGATAAAAAGGTAGGGACCTATGTTGAAGTTGACATGTATGGCTTGCCCACTGATACAATCCGAAAGGAATTTCGTACAAGAATGGTCCCCAGCAACGGTCTAAATCCTGTTTATAATGAAGAACCCTTTTTATTCAGAAAGGTTAGTTTTTACATGTTTTAAATAGATTAATGAAACAATACAAGGCAAAATTGGGCATTAAAAAAAAATAAAATAAAATAAATCAACTCAATAGGTACCTAATCTTTACACATTCTATGAAAAATTTGGTGAAAGTCAATTTCTTGAAAAACGGTACTTTAACTGGTGCCATGAGATTCATAATTTTATAAATGCCCCAAGTAATTCTTTTGAACGTTGTAAATCGAGTGTTTGGTGTATATTGCCTTAACGCACTTGCAACTCACCATCCATTAGAGAGCTTGCAGGTTGTATAGGTCATAATAAAAATGTGTACATGCACTGGATATCGTCCAGCAATTATTTATGCCGGAAGAGTGTAGGCCCCCCCTCAATGCGATGGATGCTGGTTCGGTGTAAGAAAGTGTGGTCAACCAAACCTTTTTTCTGTATTTGAAACTAATAGTAAAATTTTTCCTCTTGATTTATTTCTTCTTACAACTTTTCAAAAATGAAATGAAATATATGTACTTCCCTTTCCAATAATGTACTCAAAAAAGTTTTTTTTTTTTTTTTTTTTTTTTTTTTTTAAACGTTATATACATATATAATCTTCTTAGCTACTAGTTCAAAACTGAGCCTAGGAGAGAAAGTAATCGAAAATACGGTATAAAATCTTATATGTGTACAAAAATTCTGTTTATTGTGGATCCGTTGTCCATTGAAAAAATGGACTTCTACAATCACAGTTACACTGTTTGAAGACTTGTCTTGGAACAAGGCTAAAAAAATCCACCCTGGCTGTGTTGGGAAACTGGTGCTGTAATTATTTCACTGATCGACTTCATATGTGTAATTTAGAAAAACTCCTTTTCTAGTATTTAGAGAAGAATGTTTAATTAATTTTTTTCATGATTATAAGTAGAGTCTGTGTGTTAACTGATGGTTAATTATGTTTGACTTACAATACTATAATATTAACATAATTTCCAGTTTTTGTAATACATATTTCTGAATTGTAAACTTTTTTTATATATTGAAGTGAAGAGTAAGGACATATAGTGGTAGCACATACTTATGGAAGGAGGGAGCAAGAGAGAAAGATAGAGATGGTGGCAATTGTCTTAAAAATAATAACTAATGTGCTAATTATAACTAATAACTAATTTTTGTACCAAATAACAGCACAAAAACCCCAGAAGCTTCCCCCTGGAAATGTTGAAAAAAATTAAAGATGGCAAATGATTTTTAAAAGCTTAATTTTGTTTTAATATATTTTTTAAAGTAAATTGGAAGTGCTTAATTGTGTTGAATGTTTTTACATGTTATAAATACATTATAAAAAAAAGATACATTTTTGGTAGATGATAAATTGACAGCCTGGCCCTGGTGTGTCGTTGTAAAGTGCACCAAATGATACTGTACCTATGCCGAATATTGATGCCAACTGACCACATCAATTTCCTTTATGATATTATACTGTTTATGCCAGTTTTAAATTTTATTTTTGGTAAATAATTTTGTATGCTTTTTCCACTTGTAGCGATAATTCCTTTGAGTGGAAAGTGCTTCTTTTCTCTCTTCATTTATTCTCTTATGAAACACCTACCTCCTTCAAGTTACTTCTCCTATTTTCATTCTGAAATTTATTAATTGTCTTATTAAATTGTGCTTATTTATTAACCCAAGAATTATCAATTTCAAGAATATTTGCCAAAGCTGTTAGCTGGAGACACCGATGGACTTGGGCCCAAAGTTGTGTCTTAATCTAGATTCAGCACACTTGAGAAAAATCGTTCTTAGCTTATTCTCAGGTTGAACTTAATTATTTTGTTTTGCGTATTTATGTAAAATCTAGCCCCTTTTCTCTCATTATTTAAATTCCTTCTTGTGTTTGCAAAGAGCTTTCGAAATTTTTATGAAACAACTAAACAGATACGTTGTCCAAGTTGAAAGGGCATGAAGTGAATGGTCAAAGATTGGCTAAAAGAAAAGCTTTGTTATGAAAAATAAGTCTTCAAGAATTAAAACATTAAAAACCTAAAGATTAATAATATTATCTGTTTTGTAATAATGTAAAAAAATTATATACATCACTCAAATTTTATTTTGTTTAAAATAAAATAAAAATGCTCTAAATGATTATAAGATTATTTCATTATGGAATTCATGTTCTCCTGGTTTTCTGCATTTTTACCTTCCTTGGTAGGGACATTAATGGTAACTTGTGTATGTATTGTATTATATGTTCATTTTCAAGCATTCACTTCTTTTTTTAAAATCTTTCTCTCTCTCTCTCTCTCTCTCTCTCTCTCTCTCTCTCTCTCTCTCT
>CM077105.1:32528912-32553954 GCA_039619505.1 Cimex hemipterus | reverse complement strand
TATATATATATATATATATATATATATTTTACTTTTATAACACCTTGAGCGCTTCAAAGTTATCGTTGAGTGAAAAAATGAAATATTGGAAAGCCACTTCCTGAATGAAAATCTCAATTTCACTTATCTCATCGAGTATGCTGTTTTTATATATTTCTACTAGTAATTGACTAATGATTACAAGTTACTAATTGGTTCAAGAGTACTTCAAAAGTTATAATTTATATTTCATATTTCCCTTATAGCTACATCAACATTTTTTTATACTGATTTATATGAGCTCAATTCTGCACAGTATGTATACCATACACATGTGTACAGAATCGAACTTACGACACTCAGGATGAGAGTTACTGGCTCCAGTACTTCAATAGCTAAGTCATTTCAGCCCCCATCATATATATTTTTAAAACTCTAAATCCACTCACTTTTAAATGCAATCTTTCCTACCTATAAATTCTCACACAATTTGGGTAGTGGAGTATTCTTCCATCAGTCATACTCCTATATTTAACTAAGCTAATTGAGAGTACTTGACATTATGCCATCAGCCATCTCACGTTATGCATTCACATAACATAACAAACAATGTGAGAAATATATTAAAAACTATATTCAATAAAACAACCGTTTTCTCCAAAAATTGGAACAAAGGACGCAAATACGTTGTGCCCAAGGTCATATTGAGTGGCATTATTGTCCATTCTCTATATGGAGCCAAGGAATAGAAACCCTTCAATCATGTGGGACAAATCAAGCAACCATTCTCTACATACTGGATCATAAGTGGGCTTTGGCTCAAAAGTATGTAATAAAGTAGAGCTGTTTATAGAATGGTTGGTTAATTAATTAGAGTGCATGATGGGCTAACAGAATTTTTCCCCACAGCCAGTGGAGTCTAACAAGGCTGTTTAAAGTCCTATACAGTTTTTGATCATTTTTAATGATCTTAATTCCGATCTCACAAGACAACCAGCTTTGTGGAAGACTAACAAATTATCGACGATTTAGTTCTAATTTCCACCATTACAATAACTTTTTTCAGTTAATTAATGTTTAAGTTGAAATGAAAAAGTTAGTGTGACGAGTGGGATACGAACCCAGACCTTCGGCTCAATATGCCGCTGATCTAACCCCTTGACCAATCATGACACTAACTTTTTTCATTTCAACCAATACCTTACATAAAGATTAATTAATTGAAAGAAGCTATTTGGTCAATCGGACCTCGAAATATATGGATTCACAATAACTTTCAAGAATTGTTATATTTATACATTATAATTAGCTGTAATGAAGATAAAATAATAAATCGAAGCTTGGCAAAGTTATAATAGAAATCAGTGTTAAATATATCCCTGATTAACAACTTTTTAAGCTTCTCAACTGTTATTTTAATTAAATTGAGTAAAATAAGCAAATGATTAATTGCCGAATCAATAAAAGTAACTAGACGTTTTAACAGAAGCCCAGAAAAAATGTTAACCATTGATTCCAGGCAGGAGATCCCTGAGAAATTATTAGACATTCTTTTTAAATATGGGGAAATGAGAGATTTGGGAAAGGAAGGTGGAACTCTATTGAATTCATTGAGATAATTAAATATAAGTTTTAAAATGATTATTTCGTTAAATTATAAAATATTTATCTAAGATCCATTGGGAAAACTGAACCAAATTGTTTAAAAATGGTAACATAATTATCAAAATAAATTACACAATTCAAAAACTTTGTTTAAAAAAAACATAAACGAACTTTGAAGATCTTATATTCGTAAATGTTGGTATTAAACTAAAAATCGGCAAGTGTATTATATCTTCAAGTATATGTGTAAGAGAAGTTTTTTTCTTTACGTAAAAGGTACAATAAAAAAGAAACTTAGATTAAATAGAGGAAATAGAGTGAAATGCAGAAAACACTATTTTAATCCTCTGTTTTCAATGTCATATTGACACTTACGACGATTTTTTAATTGGTCCGGACAAAAGTAAGAGGAGTTGTGATTTTGTAAAAGGTGCCAGGCTGAGTGTGAAGTGTGTGTTAACTTCATGGATAATATGCCAGCGTAACCCCCCCCAAAAAAAAAAAAATAAAATAAAATAAATAAAAAATAAAAATTCAATCGTTCAATTTGGTTGTCATAATCGCGCCAGAATTCTGCAGAAACGGACCGGCCGTCGTCGCCCGCATGCGAGTGCATAATTTGTTATACCCTCCACGGAGGAAAAAGAAGGTTCGGAAAATAAAATTATGAGGAATGAAAGCTTGCTCTGCACCTCTGCCTCCTTTGCAACGGGGGGAGGGGGTTGAATATAAATTTAAAAATCATGAAAAATTAATTGATGGCCATTAAATTAGCACTACATATTGAGATAATTACCTTGATCAACACAGCTAATTTTTCTCCAAATGTTTATCTCCCCTTTTGTTCAACAATAATCTAGTCTGTCAGTCTGCTCGTCTTCGATGGTTTTGGTCTGACGGAAACTTTTCAATTTCACGCAATCTTCAATTATGGGAAAAATTATAACTCGCATCTGTTCTGAATAGGGAGACCCTAGAAGCAATAGGACTAGATTTGACTGATTTTCCCTACAAATTATTAAACAATTTTATCTCCTGCCTTGAACTGCTTTCCTCTATTAAATTTAATAGGTATTCCTAAGAATAATACTCCTCATTATTCCTTCTTCAACGTCCTTCATTGCTCCACTAATTATCAATTACAATCTCTCATCAACAGAATTCTACTGATCTAATGTTAGATTATACTTATCATTATATGTTAGTTTTATAATATAATCGTATGATGGTATAATATAATTAATAATATTAGTTTTATAGGATGAACAGGCAAAAATGACTGGAAAACGACCAAACTGCAGCTTTGCTTGCAAACCCTAACATGGTACATTACAATTCGCCGACCAAGCAACATGTCGCAATTATGAAACAGATTAAAAAAATCATTGGCAAGTTTGTTATAAATTTGAAAATTTATTTTTAGATTCGATAGGTTGGGTTGAGATGGGAAGTTGGTCGCCGAGTGGATGGAAGTCACGATAGCTCAAGTGGTAGAGTAGCGGCGTATTTAGCCGAAGATCGTGGGTTCGAATCGCGTTTATGACACTGACTTTTTTTATCTCCACCATTACCTTACATAAAGATTAATTAATTGACATTTATTTTTAGGTCCACTAAAGTGTCATTTCATCATATTTGTTGTCTTGTCTAGCAAATGTCGCTGTATGATGTTAAAATGAAATTTAAAAAATAGCTTATAACAGTAGTAAATAATGAAATGTATAAAAAGATTAGATTGTTTAAACGTTTTTATATAGGGTTCATTTCTTCACCTTATGCAATTTGTTCCAAGCTACAAATCAATTGATTTCGTTTTTAATCTTTGCTATCAAAAGAAAAAGAAACTAAGCTGTAGAAAGTCTAT
Organism: Cimex hemipterus; assembly: GCA_039619505.1. Taxonomy (NCBI): domain Eukaryota; kingdom Metazoa; phylum Arthropoda; class Insecta; order Hemiptera; family Cimicidae; genus Cimex; species Cimex hemipterus. The sequence goes on along the minus strand of CM077105.1, from coordinate 32,550,506 downwards.
ATTGTTCAGAAGAATAAAGCAGAAAGTAAGGTGGGTTCCAGGTAAAAGTCTGGAGGTAGAAGTGTATTCTGTACTTTTAATATTTCCAAAGAAAAGTTGTAAAGGATTTCAAATAAAGAAACGTAGGGGTAACGGTTTTAATAACAAGCCCGTTAAATTAAATTCGAAATATTTCTGGTGAGTAGCTTTCTTCGTTTCGGAATCACGGTTCAACATTGTCTCCATTCAAAAACCGCCTGCGAGTTGATAAACTTTAATCAGCAGACGATAATGTAACAAATCTACCAGTATGGGGTCGCGTATCTCGCTGTTTTCCTTTGTCAGACACGTTTTACCACTACGGAATCAGTATATGTTTGTCGGCAAGTTTCCATAATTTATTTTATATAGCTAATACGTAGCATAATATTTTTTACACACCTTTATTGTGATTGCAATTAATTATTCCTTTTATCCAGGGTTCATTCAGGCTGAAATGAAAAAGTTGGTATCACGGGTGGGATTTGAACCTCGACTTTAGGCTTTAATATGGTCAATTATGACTGTTAAACATATATGGCTTATTTGTGATGTTGATTGAATCATATCCTATCACCTTGATCAGCCTAAACTCGCGGGTGATAACGTGTATTAGTTAATTTAATTATAAAAATGCTATAAATAAATTGTTATGTGTCCCGTGAACATACGTCAATCCGTTATAATTATTAAAAATTTGAATTTTCGAAAGCAAATGGTTTTCATATTTTGAAGCTTATGTTAGAAGTAGTTATTTACAATAAACAGCAAGCTTATAAAATGTAATGTCAGGAAATGATGTCAGATCTGCAGATTCTTCAAGAAGGGGACTATTTTGAACATTTAATTTAAACTTATAAGCTCGATTTTTGTTATGTTAAATTTTGAACCAAAGAGTATGTTTTCTTTACTTCGTTACTGACATAATTATCTAATAGAAATTAATACTGGTAATAACTGACATTTGAGAAATTAACTACATGTGTTCAAAACATATTAGTAGGGGCAAACTTCCTGTGGGTGCCATATCGGTACACAGAACCAAGAAAATATTATTTAGACTTAATTTAAAAACTTTTGCAAACTCGTAAAAGTTCATATTGTTAGTAATTTTTGTTTGTTTGAAAAGTGAAATATCTGGAATAAAATTGAGAATCTGACTTTGCAAACACTCTGTTTCGAGGTATGGTCTTGAAAAAAGGAAATTCTGTTGTTACTGTCAAGGTTTCGACCCATTTTAACGTCAACATTAGGGCAAATCTTAAATATGCTTCTTCTATATAGTACGTATTTAATTTTTTTACAAGCGATTTCAAATTTCCTTGAAGACCGACTCAGTTGTACTATTGCCAAGGACTGTAACCAATTCGTTATGTTGAAAAAAAGTCAATATATAGACATATTTAAAATTGTTTGTGGATGACCTTAAAATAGGTCGAAAGCTTGGCAGTAACAACTGAATTTGCTTTTTTATTCAAGACTACACCTTGATCCAGAGTGTTCGAATGTGAAAAAGTGGTCGATACTTCTATTACCGAAAATCAGACTTTGGGCAGGAGAGACTTCTCCTTTAGGGATTATCAATTATTACCTCTTGAAGTAATAACGTCCGTTTACGGGGCAACCTGCATATCTTAAAATATTTTATGACAAATTTAATTGGGAAGCTTATATTTTACTTTGTACTCATCAAATTCGTTTAGTCAAAGCTAACAAATATTGTTTACCAAATGACAAATTTGTACCACGGCTGTTTTTATCTGCAGAGATATTTGCAGCCGTACGCGCAATTTCCTTTTATATAAGGTGTGACTGTAACTCGTTTATGATTCCTGAAAGCCTTGAACAGATTTCAAGCTTTTTCACCGACGACAAACAGACGCAGTGGTCGTTTCATGCGTGCTTTTGCAGTTGGAATTAAACATTTCCTATTTGCCCGTTCGGCCGTCAACCGCGTCTAAAGGAATCCGCGAACGCAACGAAGTTCACCGTTCTGGATCCTTGAATAGAAATTCACAAAATACAAAACGGAGAAAGTTCCGACATTACGCTTTGTAATTTTATTTCCGCAGTCTTCTCCTTTCTGTGAAGCCGAAAGTTTAAAGAACCCAGAATAATCAGGGGTGATAGTATTTCTGCTTTTTTTTCATATTTAATGGCTAGGATCTCTATTTTATTCGCACTAACAACACAGAAACTTGTGAAAACTTTCTTCTCTTCTATTCCGTGTCAACGGGCAACTTCAACAAGATAACATAAAAATAAATAAATAAAATCAAGCATAATCAATTATTCTACCTCTCAGACTTTTAATAAACCTCGCTATTTCCATTAAAAATAATAACGTTTGGAAAAAATAAAATCTTTATTTTATAATATCCACACCTCACCTGAAAATTTCTCATAGTAACAAGCGAAAAACCGTCTTAGTTCGAAGGGTTGTGAAAGGAATGTTTAGGGTGGGATACGCTGATTCAGAACATGTGGTAAAAGACAGGCCCGCTTGACTCTGTTGACTTGCAGGTTTTGACATACTCCAGACCATTCAATTACTTCGACTTCGCTACCCCACTTCGACCATTTTTATAAGACATATTGAGTAGTCCAAAATCATGGGTCAAAAATTCAAGATTTTAAAGGAAATTGAACGCTGAGCAAAAAAAGGTCCTGTAAACCTGGGCCTGGAAAGCTTCCGTACAGATCTAGGGTTATAAAAGCCCAAGAAAAAAACGTTTTCTCACCTTCCTGTGAAATAGTAAGTAAACCGCTACTATTACCATAAAACAACTCGAAACAACATTCATAGTGCGTTTATTTCGGCGTCAAATGAGACAAAAACCAGCCTGATTGGTTGAAAATTATAACTTCAGTATAATTATTACAATTCGGGGAGGGGCACCGTCTCTGATATTATTATAGACAATTTGAAAAGCTGCACCACTACTAAAAAATGTTCCGAAACAAACTTTGTCGGTGATGGAATTCTACGCATCTTTTAATGAATGTTACATTTTATTCTTTTACCATTACAAAATAATAAAATTAATTGTTAATCACGATTCAATGTATCATCCTCGAGTTGTGATGTCTTTGTACCTTTTATGTGAAGTCAACTATGCTGATTTTCGCTAATTTGACGGACAATTCCATCACCGACAAGGTTTCTCCGGATTTTTTTTTTTTTAGTAGGGGTGCATCTTTTCAATGCATGGATAAAAATGTCAGAAACGGTGAATTTTAGTGTCCCTCTCCTCCTAACTGGGAAAATTTACGAAACTTGTATCCTAAGTATTAGGCTATTTTTTAGTCTCATTCGACGCTGAAATAAATGAACTCTGCATGTTGTTTCGATTTGTTTTATGGTAGTAGTAGAGGTTTAATTAGAATTTCACAAATAAGGTTATAAAACGTGTTTTTCTTAATTTTTTAATCCTCGCTCTGTACCAAAGGCTTTCCGGGCCCACGTTTAAAGGACCTTTACACAGCGTTCGATTTCCTATAAGCTCTTGACTTGTTGATCCACGATTTAGTGTCAATCAGTAAAATTCACTAAGTTTAAAATTGTCAGGTTTATGTTTTTTGTGTCCATTCTCGGTCATGTTTTAACTTTACGCCAATTCAGATGACGAAAGAAAACGGAATGACGGACGCTGAGATGATCAATAATGACCGAACAGCGAAAGTCAGCTGGCGTGTCCATCAGACAAACAAGACACAATCGACAATAACAACTAATATGTAAATTTGCAGGATTATTCGTTAACATGTTCAATCATAAAACATGACTTAAAAGGAAAAACTGGTCAGAGCAGCAACTAAAAGTTCCTGACTTTCTTTATTAAAAGAGAGAGAGAAATGTTATAGGGAGACGATTAACTTGGTTGAAAATTGTCGACTACTTTCGGGAAGATCAAAGGTTTTCGGAAAAAATATTAATAAATACTACAAAAAGTTGTTTAAAAAAAATACGCTGAACGCGCTGACCAGCGTTACCATATCCTGTTTTCCGTTATTTCACGGTAATCCTTTTCCTAGAATAAAAATTTATACTTTCTATTTAGCTTTATCCATTTTGTACTTTTGTTTTAAAACCGCTACGTTGTCCATTCGTCCAAAATTGCGTGGTACATGTGGATGGATACTCATTTGGTTTTATGGCGCGATGGAATGACGCTAGAACACGACATCGAGCCGTCCGAGGGGAAATGGCTCGCGAAAGTCATCCATTATTACGGGGGGGGGGGGTCGTTCCAAAAATGAATCGATGGCATTTAATTTTTAAAAAATTCTCCCGTGAAATATTTGTATGTGTACAAATTGTGATGACAAACTGAAAATAAATGACGTATGCGTGGTGGGATCGTTCGTATTCAACCTGTTGGACATAATAAAAACGGAAGACTTCTAGATATTCATTTTAGGATCTATATAAGTTTTCATTTTATTATTAATCCCGATTACATAAATCTTTCCGGATTTATGACGCAGAAAATGCCGCCAATCAAAATATTAACTAAATGTTAAAAATGGTAAGCTCATTTTTAATATTCTTTTGTGTATTTACGACGTCATGCCATCCCTGGCATTATAAATAATATCATTACTCGTGAGACCGGTAGGCAATAAATGTCGACAGGGCAACAATAAGGCTGTTATTATTGGAGTTTGACTAAGAATTAACCGATTGTTTGCTACCCAAACACAAGCCATTCTCTATATTTGCGTGATGGATTGATGATGCATTGTTTCCAAGGTGAGTGATGATAAAGTAAGGCTGCTACAAACATATATTGCTTTTCACTTGATGGTCCGACAGTGCGGGGAGAGGAAATAACAGTCGGATCCGTTGATTTCCTTATCGCGCGTCCCATTCCGCGTTCGAACGCGCGACCTCTAAAAAATGTTTCCGGGCGGATGCCTGCGCCACTCGTTCCACAACCTTCGAATTATGAGAGGACAGATATATATATGCGGCAGTTCAAACGGCATGGAAAGTACAATTTTATTCCGATTAAATGCTCGGAACAAATTAGAAACGGCAGGAAAATGTATGGTAAAAGTGGTTCTTATGTAACACAACTATAACAACGCAAGTATCGAATAGTTGCTTTTTTTACAGTGCAGCAACATATTTAGGAAGGCACATTATTTCCTAAAATAACGTTTGCTTTATACTGCTGATTTATCAATTTTCTCCAAACCCAGACTTGCTGAAGTGCGAATTCCGTTGATTGATTGTTGTTCGATTCAGTTGTAAATAATTAGTTTCCTATAATTTTAGTATTTAGTTAGCCAATATACCTTTAGTGGTCAATCGATCGCTCATCAATTATATTTATTTGAGGATGGCGCGGCCCTTGATTTCGACTGCTGATATATCGATATATCAAATTGAACAACTTTGAACATCAATAAATGCTCATTCATATCCATATCCATTTTCCAAGAGTCGACAATGTAACTTTTCACTGACACTCCAGCAGTGTGAGAATGATTTACAGCTATGTTGACAACTAATTAAAAAAGAGGTTAAATACCTTGGGATAATCATATACAATGACATGAAATTGAATAAACATATAGAACATTTATGTGATAAACTAAGAAAATGCGTGAGAGGGATACATCACATAAAAGATTTCTAATTAGAACTTAAAAAAATAATATATACAACCCGTTTTCAATAAGTGCTATTTGGAATTACTGTTTATGAGTTATAAATATATATGTGGAGCTGAGTTTACTGCACAAAAATATCAGAAAACGTTGTACAAAAAAAAAAGACATACATCAATATTATTATTTGAGCATATACCACACCTACGTGAAAACATTATGTTTCTTATTATACGAGGAAAATGGTCAACTTCTTCAGGACATATATGTTATAAAAGGAATTGTATATAGAATTATATTACCAACGAAAAAAAATACTAGCCAACATTCACCCAAATTACTGATCAACTATACTATAAAATAAACTATTCTCCAACCGATATCATCTTTTGAAAAATATAAATTTAAGTATTTATTGATAAATAATTAACAAAATTGTAAGAGAAGTCAGTTACTAACCATTTAAATATGTTTTAACTTTTACACACTATAATAATAAAATTAAACTAGCAAATTCAAAAATCTGTATTAGTTCAAACATTTAAGCATATAATATAATAATAAGTTTATTGCACATATGAATAAAATAAAAATTACAGATAATTCAGACAAGAAAATTAACTTAGTACTTCATGGTAACCGTCTGCCGGAGCATCATCTAAACATGTAAATAGTTCAGTACAATGTTAAATCAATATTTTTATAAACAATATCACAAAAAGTAATAACAATATATTCATTAGCCCCACAAATCCATGCAAGGAACTAGCATATTATATCTTGCATGGTCCGAAATAAAAATAACAGTGTAATAAATTAATAAAACAAAAATAAGACGACAAAATAGCAAAGATATACAGGTCGACATGATCTGAGGCGACCAAACTACGGGTTCGTCACACGGCAGAATCAGAGGGCTTCTTACTTAAACAAAATTTGCTTGAAATATATAATATGTTGTATGATTTTGGGTATCATTTTACACGAGCTTAATTTTGAAACCGAGGCCCAAAAATAATTATTCGGCTAATGTGAGGTCGTTTAACCAATTTACTGATTATTTTGGGACGGAGGTGAATAAAAAACGAAGGCATGAATAATAATTGTGTTTTAAATTAGAGAGCAATTTAAAAATGATCGTAATTCTTGGTATGCTATTTTTTGTCTAATTAATTCCAATTGGTTCTTCCTTTTACGATTTTACAAAAAATTGTTTATTCACGTCGAAACTAAGGTGAGCAGACAAGTAAATAAATTAGTTTCAGCTGGATAGACTAGATCACAAACAAGAAGTCAAGGGTAAAATATGTCGATCAAGAAGTTAAACGGTTTCACGTTTTTCTCCAAATACTAAATTATTTAAAATTATTATTATGATATAAACATTTTAGGGGAATTTTTTACCTTTAGCTTTCGTATAAATAGGTCCTGTTTGACAACACAAAATCCTGTGGCAATTTTCTGAATAATAATGTATACCAAGTGTCAATTTTGTCGCAAAAAAGATAAATAATTTTTTATAGCTTATAAATTTAGTTTTTTTCATTGTCGCTAGCTGAAAAAGGTAGAATGGCCATTAATAAAGGAATTTAGAATTAACATAACAGTTTTTATATTAAACTTTCTAAACTGGAAAAAATATGTAAACAGTAGTATTTTTAACTTAAATATTTCCAAAACAGTCGATTGTAATATCGCCATTGATAAGCGTGTTTAATAGCCGAGATTAATACTGGTTTAAATCTTTTTTTTTCTAAAGCCTTTAATCTTTTGGGTAAACAACAGGCCATTTGATACTGCAAATCTTTTATTTTCATCAGACAAGATAGTGATAGAATTATCTAGTTATGTAAGGGACCGTCTTTTTTTTTAACCCACATGTATGTATATGGAAATTTTCTATCAGAGTTTAGGTCACAAATGGTTCATTGCATTATGACCGTGCATTTTGTGAACATAACGGCAGCACAACGAGACTTTGGAAAAGAGGGTGGACGTCCGCGTACTTGTTTATATATCATTTATCAGTTCTGTCAGTTTGTCCATTGTCCGAGCAAACACGATAAACGAGGGCTGTTGGAATAAAGAGCAGATTTGAAATTCCTTGCCTCCTGCCAAGTTTCGGGTAGGAACTTCTATTGTAAAAGAGAGGGATGCGGAAATTAGAAATAGTTCTCAATGAAAAAAGAAATAATTTTGTATCAGATAAATAGTTTCATTAATTATAGCATAAACACGAAACATTGAGACTATGAAATTGTGAAAAGATATTCCAATATGTAAACTATACCCGATCTAGATTTCACTTTAAAATAAAACAAGTAAACTTATTTAATATTTTTCTTACTAAATGTGTTAAATTGCTTCTGTTTATGCATTAAGAAACATCAAAGCCCAAAATGGGAAAGTGTATTTTTGCTCTTTCTTGGTGTTTAATATTTGGGAATGAAAATTAGAAGCAGAGCAAAAAACAGACTTCTCCGTGACGTATGGTGATTTACGATACTATTTAAAATGTTAATTTATATTAATCCAAGGTATAAAACTCAAGATATGTTGCACATAAATCGGAAGTGACGTTTACAACACATCTCTGTTTGCAATTTGCCCCCAAAGCGCCAATGTAATATTTCATACGAGATTATTCGAGGTGTGAAGTCTGTGCAAAAATAATGTTCGGTAGAGCTTACGTAAAAAGCCAAAATAGCTTCTTTTTATCTTTTACAGTCCACTTTTTCGAATATATGTGTAATTTTATTTTTTACAATGCTTTGCTACGAATCGACTCCTGATTACAAAATGATTAAATCTAATGTTTTATTAAATAAATGAAAACATGAATGTAAAGATGTCTGCATTGTACAGGTATAAATATTTTCCATTAATATTACTTTCTGGCTGGTCGGAAATTGTTGCACTTAGGCTTTCTCTTGCTTCCTCTTCCAGCAAACAGTAGATAACGCCTTATGATTCTGTTTCTGGTCTATTAAAATGTTTTTATTTGTATCAAACAGAACTGTATTTCATTGCATGCTAAGTCTATTTCACTGAATTTTCGTCTTATTTTATTACTAGAGAATATCTATTGTTAAATAATGCCATGCAAACTAAATAGACGTCAGTCAACTGCTGTTGAAGCTTGTGCAACTCGTAGCGCTGAAGTGTCACAGGAAGTTGCACTCACATTCTTATTTAAGTAACGTTTTGGAAATTAGAGTCAGTTTTGTTTCTCACTTAGCCAAACCCTAACTATTGTGTCTGTTATTCTGTTGGGGCAATAAACCGTATACTGCGACGTGTGCAAAATTTGAAAAATTATTTTATATATAACATTGTTTGCAGCATACAGAAATGTTTTCCTCCAATTGAGGTTCGATATATCACAGGGTATCAAAGTTGATTCCAGTTGTATTGTCTATTATCTACATGTTTTACTTTTATTTGTTTATTATTTTTCCCTCGTCGCAGTTTTCTGACAATTTTGAATGATTCAAGAAAACGAGCCAATCAGCAAATAACATTATTTTATGTTATTTATAGAAACATGCAGTGGGAATGAATAATGATTTTTTGTTGAAAATATTGGCTAGAGAAAAACAAATCGTTTATTAGATATGAATGGTCTATTATTATTCTATTACTACTATGCCTATTATTAAAAAAAATAATTTTATGTTCACAAGTTTTGATTGGGTTGTACAGTTTGTAATAACTTTTTTTAGATAATTATAATAAAATAATTTTGTAATGTTTTCAGAAATTTTTAACGATCGTTCGGACTACTGTTTGGAAGTAGGCTTGTCGTGCCGACTAGATAAACACGAATTATTGAACCAAACATAATTAACATAGACGGACAATTTTATTCGTTTTATGTTCATAAAACAGTGAAACATTTAAACTAAAGTTTTTTGACAGTTTATTAACTTTTGCTAATATTTATAACGTTCTTTTATGTTGTTTACTCGAAGAATCGTTGATCGGGAAGAGTGCGATCCAGGAGGCGACGGTTAGCAACTTTGGTAGGCTAAAGGCTAAAAATATTTTTACACCTATTCAGTTTTTCTTCAAATCAGGGTCTTCGTTAAACTCCATCATATTTTTGCCACTTGTTTATTTATTAACTGACTTAATTTATTTTAATTTATTTTAACGAAATGAGTGCACAGAAAGAAATGAGATTGAACAGATGGAGGCTGTTCTCGATCCTTCTCGTAAGTAGAAAACATTAAATTTTTGTATTGGGACAGTTTGGTATCAATTTTGGTTACTGTAGGTTAAAGCATTAAACTCAAATAGTTTTATTTTTCACAAAGTTAGACAACATTTTTATTAAATCTTTTTAACTTGTAGTTTTTAACCCAATAATATTTAGTTAAGATAAAAAATTTAATGGCTTAGAGGTAAATTCCATACCTACTTACACCAAAGCATTTTCGGCGCTTGCCAGCTGACGACTGCATTAATTTCTTTAGTTTTATTAGAAAAGTATTTGTCAAAAAATTCTACAAATAAAATATTATTCATTTTCTTCTTTGTTATTTTATAAAACTTGATTTGTAATTATTTATAAAAATAAATTGTCATAAACTCCACAACTAGCCATCTAAATTTTCTACAAATTGCAAAATCCTATAAATTATTTGTAGTTTAGTAGTATTTACAATAAAAGTCTAACTAATCTCAAAAAGTGAAATAATCTAAACAATTAATATTTAATTTAGTACATTGACAAACATTATAACAAAAATATTCTCTCTCTCACTCTGTCACACACACTCTCTCTCCTACTCCTCCCACTAATACTCCCTCACCAACTCCCTCTCCCTCGCACATACCCTCTCCCTCTCACTTTCGTTCGATCATTTCTGTTATGAAGTAATTTATAACTTAATCTCATTAGGACAAATATTTTGTTTGGAAATATCGGCAAGATAACAGAAAATCATTGCTTTGCGTTTTTCCTTTAGCTTATTTTATTTACTTTGCGATCTATAGAGCTGGGATGAATCATATTTATCAACGTATAATCAATAAAACTATAATCATCACATTTACGTATCTCGCCTTTCATTTTTTCTCTCTCTCTCCCTCCTTCATTCTTTTTTTCTCTCTTTCCCTTCTCATCGTACTCCTCTCTCTTCATTTTCCTCTCACCCTTTCTCTTCACTCTTTCTCATTCCCTTCCTTTTTATTTGTCACTTCTTTTATCTATTTTTCTTTCCTTATCTCTCTATCTTCACTTTCAACATTACATATATCTGTACCTCTCACTTTCTCTCCCTTCCTTCTTACTATCTATGTTTAGTCAATCTCCTTTGCCTCTTTCCCGTATCTCTCTCACTCTCACTCACTCTCACTCTCTCTCGCCCTCTCTCTCTCTCCTCCCCTCCCCTATCTTCACTCCCCCTCACTCTCACTCACTCTCCCTCCCTCTCGCCCTCTATCTCATTCACTCTCTATCTCCCTCTCCCCCAAACCAAAGTGATTGGTAACGGCCTAATTCAGGTTCATCACTCTGCAAACAATAAGGAAAAAATTCACATTTTATCTGTTTTTAAATGATGGAATGACTTTTTTTATTTAATCATAAATCTAATTGTAGTAGTTGGAGCAAGCCAGCGAAAAATGTTTTAATTTGAGATATGCAGTGTTCGAAAGGGATTAAGTAGTTTTTTACAATTAGACCATGAAAATAATATTATTAACGTCTAGTGATATTAATAGTGGGATTATGAGGGTTGGAGAGGGTCGGAGCTGACAGTTATTAGGGAAGAAACCGCTCCCCCCGGGACACACGAACGGCAGAGTGTGCCCTCACGGCTACTCGCCCTCATAAAGCAAACAAGGGTATCGAGTTTTTCCACTCTTTATTTTCCTAAACAGATATGCGGGCTGAAGGGGGTTTCGACAAGGGGGTTTTAACAGCGGCTCGGGCCATTTCAAATCCTAAGTCTTGTCTTAAATAAAACTTATAGATTTAAATGGCTTCCCTGTCAGCCCGATGAGTTGCAGCCACGTGGCATTAGTCGCCAATTAGTGAAACTGACAGGGATTTATTTTAACACTTTCGATTTCTAAAAAGACTCTTTATTTACGGGAACAAAGTTTTTGGTGAATATTACGATCAAGCAAGCTGATTGGGGCAAATGAGGGATATTTATTTTAATGTTCGTATTGATTTTTTCCATTATGCTATCGTATAAAATATTTTTGCTTCGTAGCTTTACCTAGTAATTCTTCATTGAGGTTAAAATAAATTGCCCCGGAAGCATTCAAGCTCGTTCGTTATAGCAGTTGTTTATCAGGTTTCGCAAATTAGATATAAGAAAGAATCCATTTTCTTCAAACTGATGGATAAAGCTTATTCGATGAAATATTTTATTAATTTTTCTTTTGTGTTTGTAAAATTATTCTCTATGCTCTATGTAGCTTGGATTGTGTAAAATGTAGACTTTTTGACGTAAGTCAGTCACAGGCTAAAAGGCTAGGCCAAGACTCGTTTATACATACTCAATCTCAAAAAAATCTTGGCTTAATATGGTTTTTCTTTTACAGTCGAAAAACCCTTTCGGTTTTGGGTAACAGACTGGCTCATTGTTCTTTAGTAGCTAGGACCTGGCGCCTTGTTTCAGCGGAAGTATGCTGACGTGTCAGAATGGAAGTGAGAAGGAGAAAAGACATAATAAAATGAACCTGTTTGACCTAAAATGTCCTATAAATTTAACAGTTGCACTTATAACACTTTTATATTTTTTTTTCTTTTTTAATCGACTGCTGTATTATCTTATTGAAAGATACAGCAGGAATTGAAGGAGAAAAATGATCAATTACCAGGGATGTACAAAAATGAAAAGTTAACAGCTCCCTGATAAATAACATTTATTTCCCAAGGATTACTTCTGACTTGTTACATTTACTGAGAAAACCATATTTTATAATTTTATGATGTGAAGATTGAAACTAATTGTAAACAAATTCATGTTCGGCAAAAAATATCTATTCGTGTTTATTTTCGAGATACTAGTAAAAAGTCCATTATTCCTATGAAAATTAGTGCAATTGAAGAAAATATGAAAATACACTTTTTAATGTTTCATTGATAGAAGAGGAACATTCCTGTAACAAAATAGCCGGACTAAAATAGCAAAATAATTCAACCGAAATTGTTTACATGGTCAAATGTGATACCCTACACATTTGAATAAACACGTCCCAAAACACGTTCTTTCTGTTTAAAAAAGTAAAAGCAGGGAGATAATGTTATTATTCCTGTACCTTTCTTTACCTCTCATTACTGGTAAAATATATGTTAAATAAAATAACAGTCCAATAGGTTCAATGGAGTACAAATAGTGTTGTATTATTTATCAGTTACTCCAGGCGAAAATTTCATTGTGTGAATAAACAATTTGGATTGTAGGTATTTGTGTATTGTATTTACAGCTAGACCTAGAACAACGATTTTGAAATATTTATGATTAGATTCAACGGCCGTTTGGCAAAATTTTATTCAATAGGTATCATTTAATACATTTCTTTTAATTTTTCTCGTCAAATTAATATAAAAAAAAGAAATATTTTATAAAAATTTTCAATTTGGAATAATAACACTACCTACATTCTGTGCTTAATAATAAATAATAACTTTCCGAAATATTTTCTTTCATCTTCTCCCAAGATAATATTTTATTTTTATAAAATATGTTTTTTTCGGTTTGTTAAATTATTTAACTATTAATTATGTTTAAATTAGTTAAGGTTAGTTAAAAAGGCGTAGTTACTTATAATTAAAAGTCCCTTGATGGAAAGCGTTGGATGGAATTAAAAATTTTTTATCCTGATTCCTTTTTCAATTTAGCTGGTTTCTACTTTTCTGTTAATTTCTAGTAGCTAATTTGGTAAGTAAACTGTTGTGGCTTTAGTAGTTAGTTCACGTATATTCTTTGTATCATAATGACACGTTTAACGGTAGCGTAAATACTTTAAGTCTCAAAAATTGCGACAAATCTATGAAAAGTGAGAAATATAAGTATACACAATAATTATATATTTTTACAAATATGTTTTATAGCTATTAACATTGTTCAAATAAATTATAAACACTTCTTCCAAAATATTTTATTCATGTATAATATCAAAAGAAATATTGGGTTGTCCGAAAAACAATGTAGATTTATGGTTATAAAAGATAAACTATTAAATAAATCAATTTACATATTCTGTATAAATTAAAGTATCTTCCATCACTCTCAATACACTTCCCCCAACGTGATTGCAACTTCTTTATACGCTGAATAGAATTTTGCGTCTTTATTACTTACAAATTTATATACACATTTTTCAACGTCTTTTGATCAATACATTTTTATGTTGTAAAATATTGTCCACGTGACTGAAAAAATGGTAGGCAGAACATCACCACCAAGATGGAACAGTTTTTTTGTTTTCACATCTGAGACATGTGGCAGAGCTTTTGCTTGTAAGAGCATCGTTTTTTATTTTTTCCCCGATTGACCAAAAATTGGTTGAATAATGCCAATTTCTGGTGCATTTGTTCAATTAAAGATCAGTACATTTCGTCATTGATTGTTTCGCCAACATTCAAGAGCTGTAGTAAATCAGCCCAAATTAAACCAACCGAAGTCACATTTAAAAAAGTAACTGAGTTTGGAGCTTTGGAATGTGTGGTTCTACTTTTCCTTCGTCGAGCCTCTGTCCAGAACGTCTGGTCTTATCATACAGAATTCACTTTTTATCACAAGTAGCAATTCTATCCAGAAAAGGTACATTTCTGTTTTGGTAAAATTTTGGCGGTCCTTTAATACATAAGTAACCCAACTTTCGAGCTTTTGCACCTTTCCAATTGTCTTAAGGTGGTCAGTGTCGGTCGATTTGCTAATTGATAGGTTTTGAACAGTTGTTCTGGTCTTTTCTTTGACCAAAGCTCTAACGTCATCATCTATCGAAGAAATCCTTCTACGACATTCTTTGTCTTCAAGGCTAAAGTCTTCTTGTAGATTTTGTGTAAACCTCTGAAAGGTTGTCCCTCAATTTCATTAATGTTTTTGGCCGTTTGTGCATCGTTCCGACCTAGATTCGTAAACCGAAATCACGCGTGGACATTATAGTAAAAATTGAATTATTCCCGAGTAAAGTAATGCTACTGAGGTAAAAAAGCATTTTTGTTTAGAAGAGGATTCAAAAGCGTTGATATTCGTACAAAAGAATAATCCATCAAACTTTAACAGTTTATTATATAGAGCGGTGGTATTATATAAAACATGAAAACCTGCTCTATTTTCCGCACAACCCAATAGAACGGTCCAAAATTGCGATACATCAGGCGGCCGCAAATTCTTAAGACTTCTGAGATTTTTTGATGATCAGAAAAAAGCTAAGAAAGATTTAAAGATCAAACACTTTTTAAAAATTTTTGTACATTATTTCTGTTTTTCCTGTGATATTTTCATAATAAATAAATCATAAACAAACGTGCTACAAAACAATTTGCTCAGAGAAATATTCTCAAAAGTGCGATAAATCATTCCCCTGAAGGAGTGAATTATGATACTAAATTATAAATAATTATTCAACTGCTTAATTATGCAAATTTGAAATCAATACATAAATAATTTTATTTGACAGTATTTTTTTAAATTGAAAAAGCGTACAAAGATAATGGTTGTAAGTCGTCAGACGAGTTGCCAATTATTTATAGATAAATACATAAAATATCAAAACTATTTAAAAATGCACATTCTTTCATATTTAAATCCTATTTAATATAGGGTGGTGGAATACCCCATATTCCTACACACACATATTATCTAATGTGATATTATGAATATTGTACGAGTATACATACATGATACAGGTATCTTAAATAACTTAGATTAGGAAAAAATATTGTTGTACATAATGTAACTTTGAGTAATTATGTAATTATTATTAACTAGTCCACATAAAAAAGAATAGGTAATTGAGAGTAACCTGCTTTATCAAAGAAATGTCTCATATTATTTTTTAAATGTAAGTAAATATTTTTAGTTTGTTAATGTTGTAAATGTTTTTAGTTATTCATGTTTTAATTTTTGAAGATTGGAATGTAGGAATTAATGCTTCTGAAATAGACGCAGTATTATTATTATTTACTTAATGAATTAAAAAGAAGTATACTTCACTAAACCTCTCCGTGGCCATTTCATTTGTCGTCTAGAATCCCATCCGATTACACGACATTTGAAAAATGGCAAAAAGGAGGGAAAACTCAAAAAGGTGGGGTTGACATGGGAAGTTGATGTCCGAGTGGACGAAGGTCACGATAGCTCAAGTGGTAGAACAGCGGGGTACCTACCCGAAGATCGTGGGTTCGAATCCCGCTCGTGCCATTGACTTTTTTATCTCAACTGAATACCTTAATTAATTGAAAGATATTAGTTGCCCAAGCGGACCACGAAAAAAGTGAAAATAATAATAATACAGTATCTATTTCAGAACAAACACTCAACATGGACATTCGATACAGACATCAACTGTGATTAGGTCCTGATGAAAGATAAAAAAATCAATGTTTCACTTCAATGTTCTCAAATTAAAACTAACAAGAATTTCTTAAAAAAAAAAAAAACCTTTTTCTTATTATATAGATTTGGTAATAATAATTATATATAATTATTATAACTACATAACGTTGTATTATGTACAACAATAATCATAGTCTAATCTTCGCAATCTACGATATTTAAGAACTCTATATTTATACAGATACGTTTATATTAGTTTGTATAGTTCATATATATTCCATTCCACACAGACAGCTGTTATTTCAATTACCTTTTTACCAAACCTGTTTTACCGAAAACGATTTAAAACTGCACACACACTCTACTAAAATGAAAGAAGAAGGAGAACTCTTAGTCATTAAAATCAGTGAGCGGCCCGTCTAGATAATATTTTTTTGATTTCGTCTTCGACACGGCGAGCCAATTGCCGTACACCGTATCCCTCCAAAAGTTCAAAAGGGCCTTGTCAGCTCGCAGCGAGCAGACCCGGGGCGCTCTTGTTTTGTAACTGCCCCAAAAGGCTGAAAAATTATTACAAGGCGGCCCCGAGCCGCGCAGCGCGAAGCCGTTGCGTAACCGCAAGAAAGTGAAATAAAACGAAATCAAAAGTGAAGTGGTTCTGTCTAGGAAGAGTTTTTATGGTGGTATCCCCCCTAAAAAAAGGAGGGGAGACAAGGTCGCCTCCCCCCCGCTCCCAGTTGGAGCTCCAAGCCGTCCCAAAAGGAAGTCAGTCGAACGGCCGCTCGCTACCGGGCCAAAGGATATCAGTCCCATGTTACAACACGTCTACACTGTTGCCTGTGCCCATCGCCGCGTGTGAAGTGTCAAAACTTATCCTTGGATTACAATGTCTGCTGCCGTTATGCCGTCATCAATGATGTACGATTACACTGACATTGGCTACAGCGTTCTCAAGGTACATCTTCCAAAAACATTTCAAAACGAAACCTTTTTTGCGTTTTCCCACCAAAAATCATCTCACGTAAATCCCGACGATATGAAACTCACGGTACTCGTTTAAATATTCCGCCCGATGTTTATTTACAAACAGACAAACGCATTCAAGAAATTCCGTTTTACACAACCAAAAATGTTTAATTGAAATATTAAAAATACTTAAAATTCCAGTTATTTGTTTGAACTTTTGTTGCCCACCACGTGCACGATCCCGTATTGCGTCTTAGTTGCGGCAACATGAAAACAATGGGATCGAGGGGGTTCACGTGTTCCAGCATAAAAGCAAATCCCATTTTGTCGTTGGCAGTCTTCTCTTTAGGTTTCAGGAATACAATATTCATGAAATTTCCTCTCCCCCCAAAAAATAATAAAATACAAAAATAATTGAAAACCAACATGCAATAAAATCGTGCCACGGGTTTTATTCTATCCTTGCTTAAAAATCAACTAGAAATTGACTATTTGTTTTATTACAAAGTTTAATAAATTTTTAAAATTCGCATGGAACGTTCATCCTTTTACTTTGCCGCCACAGATGTTTAAGATCGATGTCTCATGTCACGATTCGACAGTTTTTCATTTTATATTTAAATCTGTATTTTTTTAATCAGTTTTTCTCTAATTTCAAGTTGGAGGTTTATTTCTAGTTGTGCCAAGATGATTCGTAAATTAAATCAATTTTATAAAATTATGTTTTTGAAGAATTTTTTCATCTTATAAATTGCCATCTTATGTTTGTAAATAGTTTTTTTTTAGCTTAGGGTTTCGTGGGCAGGGGTCTACAAGTGTTGGCCACCTGTTACCTCACATGATTCTCCCTTTGATTTACTGAAAAGCACATGCCAGTTTTTACTCCCTCGTAGTCCTCCGGTGCAGATACCTGCGTTTCCCTTTGTTGTCCCAGGGACAATGCCAGGTCTTAGGGACGCGCAGGTAAAGAGCTGTCAACCCCGGCCGGAAAAAAAATTATGGCCGGGGGTATATCCTAAGGCCTAAGGCTTTTTCGAGTTTTGACGGATCTTTTTTTCGTAGCTGGTGCCACCCTCCCTCCTCACCCGGGCTTTTTCCAAAAGTGGATAATGCCCCTTTTGAAATTTCCGGACACATTTGAAACCCATTTCACAATGGAAATACGGTTTTTGCGCTAATTGAATGCCGAGCTGTGGAGAAATCTGCTTAATTGGAAAGCTCCCTTGAGTCGAAAATTTCCTGATTGCGGGCGTTTTTGTTTACGCCTTTTAGTGAAAGCGTCCGAAGCTTTTTCGAACCCGTTCCGAGGGGACGAAAACGATTGAGCTTACGAAACTCTCTTTTAATTCTTTCGATACGAGTTCTCTTGATAACTGACTGTTTTCTATGCTGCTTCTTGTTACAAGGAACAAAGTTCGGAATTTCAAAACAGAAAATCGATTTTGACTAATACTATTTTTATCCCTTGTTTACAGTTCCCTTCTTATTTTTCTCTTCAGTTTGCTATCAACTACAGACGAGCGAAGTTCCTTCTTCCGAAATGGCAGCTATTAATAAACAGTTAATAGACATGTTCATTCCATATCTTGCTTTACAGATCCAGGTAAAATTTCCGCCCCTATATGAAAATTGACGCGTTTCCGTTACAAAACCGTAAATAAGGTTTGTCAAAAAGTTAAATTGCCCCGTTTTAATGCAGAGTTAAAATCTTCTAATGTTGCCGAAAACTTAGTGATCTCAACAGTTTTGTCTTTCTTTCACCTAGTAAAGACCTTATAAAAGATTTGAACTCTACATTGATTATTTGTAGGTCGATCTACAAACATCATTGCCCCATTTTATAAAAAAATAATAACAAAACAGATTCCTACGAATTCGTCCATATTTCACCTGTTGCTCAAACAAAATTCACAGTTGGATAGTTAACAAGTGAAATTGTATTATGAATCATAATCGTATCATAAAGGTGCTATGAAAATATGATTTGGTACAATCCAGCCGTACGTCTGTTTAGAAAATTAATTATCCAATTTCGTTGAGTCATATCATAGAAGTTTTTCCGGGCTGGCAAATAACTCGTGAGCCGCGTCGTATCGAAATTAATTAATGATAATTCCACCGAATGTGCTATTCTTAGCAAAGTTCGAAAGATAAAAACTAAGAAAAGCTATAACTCAAAAAAATTACATATATAGTTCCAAGTTTAAAATTTTTCAAAGGATTTTATTAACAGGAAATTATACAATTATTTACATAAAGAAATAACTAACTGGGAAAAACATACATAGAAATGTATTTCATTGATCCGGTAAGACCTGAACGGTCCCTTTATTTATTTCGTATATTAGTTGGGTCATTGCTAAAAATGATTTATTATTCAAATTAAACCATTTTTATTATTAAAATATCAACATTATTTTGATTAAAAAAAAAACATTTTGACGAATTTTTCTTTATATGTGAAACCGTGATATTCACAAAAACAGTTGGCAAATGCGTACGTCCACAAGATGTTTCATGCTTATGATAAAACATGTCATCGATTTTATTATCTAACCCTTCTGTCATTTGTTTTTATAATTTCACTTAATCGAAAAATTGTGCAAAGGTTTTTTTATATCTATATAAATTTGTTTATAGCCGAGAATTTCTTATCCTCTTAATTATATCAGATGCAGTGAGAAGAAGTTTTTATTAGAAAGACACAATGACGTCCCCTTTCTCCTTGAGGTAATCGTCTGTTATGAAAGTGCTGAGAAAGTTCCACGAAAGAATCGAGCGTTGGCCTGCTCGCTTCCTACATGGAACTCGGTACTTTCTTAAAAAAATTTTTTTAGTTTACCCGTTAGGCACAGGCCATTTTAAATTATGTGATAGTCATTCAAAGGGATCCAAGAGTATAAATTAAGAGGGGCCAAGATTAGAAGGGATCCTTGCCAAAGCCGTGTTTACCTGAGGTCCATGGCCCCTACCTGCATCTTTCACTTTTTTGTTAATTTAACATGATTGAAAAAATGAAAAATCGATAAATAATTTTTTTATACGGTTTAACGACCTTTAATAACATTCTTTTTTTTTCTTTTCAGCAGCAACAGCCAGAAGCTGGAAAACTCGCTTGGGAGACGGGTAGTGAAGGCGATTCTATCAATGGAAGATTACCAAACACACTATCTCTTATGACTTCTTTTCTTTTGGATATTAACAATCAACACAGACGTTTGGAAAGAACTCAGTCTGAACCAGCCAAAGCCCCTGCCTTGAATGTGAACACCTCCAGGTATGCCCTTCTCCTTTATAAATATACATAAAAATATTGGTTCAGTTTTCAATTTAAATTCTAAAGAGAATTCGGGAGGCGATACGGTCTCCCACCTGGATTTATAAATATGTACTATTTTTCTTAAGGTTGTTTAAAAAGTGTCTTTCTGTCCATTAGTTTCTAAAATAGTCCTTGAAATCTGAGGCTTACAAGAAAGAGAAATCATATAGAAACCGATGGATTAAATCTGATACGTACATTTTGCCTTGAATTAGGGGTTCGTTACCATTTTTTTAATGTAAATTAAAAAAAAATTACATTTGCTTAAAGGAAATTTTCCGTTTCCTGAAATTACGTTTCCAAAATTACCGATGTTATTATGTTGAGTAAGGTTTTGGTGATAAAAAGTTGTAGCAGAAGCCAGTGGAAGGGATTTCCTATTTGATAACTGAATATAAAGCTTTCCTGTTAATTTTTGATAATTTTTCATCAGATAAGGTTTTTTTTAAACAGTAGACCCGTTTCCTGTGCGATCTGGAGAAATCTGTTGTAAATAGTCGTTTTCGAGGTTCTGGTAGAGTAATTTAAAAATAATCATTGAAAATGTTAGAATACAATGCAGTTCCTGTAATGGCAGTGCACGGATTGTTGGACAGTAGGTCAATGTATATTGGGTCTTGGGGTCATTCGTATGTGGTGAAGATGGTGTCGATTGTTTAAAAAGTCAATAAATTTGCTTCAAATTTTGAACACTTGTAGTATACGTAATAAAACATTCGATTATATTGGCCGCTGTTGACTGTTTAAAATTGAATTTTTGCCTACTCTTTTGTTTCAAATTATTTTTACTGCAGAATGCAATCGATGTAAAATGTGCAAAATGCAATTTCATATTGTTTTTTAGGTGATGTCAGGTTGCCTGAGAAACACGGATTTCTATTTGATGGAATATTGCCGATTCGATGAGTCATTGTTTAACGTTTTGTGGGAATACTGACGTTTTGTTGCTACGTTTGCGAGAATGGGAATGAGAGGAACGGCGCTTCGCTTAAAAAAATGTTTACGTTCTGGTTTTTTTCTCTTCGAAGAAAACATACTTTCGGAATAGACTTAATTGATAAAAATTCACTTCTAAACATCCGGACCGTATTTGTGCAAGGGGCTGAATGTACTAACCATCCACCAAAAAAAATTAAATAAATAAATAAA
>CM077105.1:32504043-32528512 GCA_039619505.1 Cimex hemipterus | reverse complement strand
ATATAATAATAATAAATAAATAAATAAAAATATAAAAAATAAAATAAATAAATACAAAACAATACTTATTCTTGAAGATATAATAAATGATTTCTTTTGAGAAAATTCAAACTTGGTCGGTTTATTAGCGACGCAAGCTTTTTTCCATCGCATTTTCTACATGGTGAGGTTTCAGGAATAATTCCCAACCATTCTCCATTGTTTTTGTTGTGGCGATTATACCGTGACTAAAATGTCCTAGAAATAATATAAACAGGCATTCTATCTTTGTACAGTAATATCCATCTAATAAACATTAAAAATATATATTTAATGCTGCCTTACATAAATGTTCTTTTAATTTCTGAAACAACAATAATTTTAATGGCACTACTGAACATCGATATTTTGCTAATACTATCATCATTTATTTACCACCATCTATATATTTAATTCCCTAATTCCGTGGTCCGCTTGACCAACTAATATATTACAATTAATTAAGGTTTTTAGCTGAAATAAAAAAGTCAATGGCATGAACGGGATTCGAACCCACGATATTCGGCTTAATACGCCGCTGCTCTACCACATGAGCTATTGTGGCCGTACATTTAATTATGATTGACTATTAATTAAATCATATTTTTGTAAAAATGTAAATCCTTGACATGTCGGGTTCTTTTGGGATGAAGAAATCAGAACAATTGCCTATTTATTTTTTCGGAATTGCTGTTTATCCTCCAAAAGCTCTTTTTGTCCAGTTTGTTTACCGTTATACCTAAATCCGTTATGATCTGACATTTCCGATTTTTGAGGTATTTCCAAAAAAGCCGTTGATTCTTAATTGGCTGGTCGGTTGCCTTTGGTTATTAATAAATGTAAAGAAAATTGTACGTAAGAGTTAATCTGATACTCATGAAATTTTTTCTCTCTGAAGTAAGTCTCTAAAGTATAAAACGCCAGTGTTTGGATGTCTATTCGAAACCTCGGACGGCTAAAGTTTGTCAGTATCGATTTCTCGTCCCGTTGTGCCAGGTTTTGCCCTTTTCGCAGGGGTTAAACATTTTAAAACAATTTCCCAGTCGTAGACAAGGATAAAAAACTATCCTCCTCAGATGCAGACGGTTTTGCCATGTTTCAAGTACACAGGCAATTTTGAAATTGGAGATATTGCCATGTCCAATGCGGTCAGAATCGGTCGAAAACTTGATGTACATTTGACAAAATAAAGCCCAATGCTCTCCCTGTTGTCAGCCCCAGGATGTTTACGTATTTACATTTCACTTTAAACAAAATAAACTAACCGTGCCAATAATTTTTGGCCTTCATTTGTGTTTATTTTCACTTCGATTCCTATAATATCAAATCGTTTTTTATAGATACAAATAAAGGAGATTCTGTGAACCTTATATTTATCATTTTCCATTAATCTAATGTATAAGGATTCCACTTCATCAGAAACGATGCTTACAATACGTGTAATAAAACAAAAAGCCATGAATGTACATTTTTAATAAATTTATATGTATTATACTCGGTTCAATGTTTGGCCTGGCCTTGGCTTTCCCTAATTAACTTACTATATTAAAGGAAACTACCCAACGTATCCGTCGAGTGATGGAAGTCCCACGCTAAACTGCCATGCATAATCATTCCCCACCCAGCTTCTTCTTTTTTTTTTGTGGTTATATAACATATAATTTCATGTTTTTTTGTGTTTATTTATAATAGCTTATAATTGGCGGCTTGTTTTGTAACCGTTGAATACTAAATCGGAGATTTCAGTTTTAAATATAGAAGCATTTGATGCAAAGTAGTAATCTTAATAATTATTTTAATTTAGGTTATAAATCGGTATTTCCTTATGGTACTTTCTTGTATAAACAAATCAGTGAATATTGTTCAAAGCATTTTTGTTTAAGAAAGAAATGAAATGTTTCATTTTTACGGTCCTTTTAGAGTCTTACGTGCTCAATATCGTCCGTAAATGTTTCACACATTTCTAAATATTACCTATTAAATTAAATAACTAGTTTATTTTCTTCAAAACACTTTTCTATTTATTTATTACATTAGAGTACAGTTTTGACAATCTTATTATAATTTGAATATTTACAATTTTTATTTTCTAACCTGACCTCTAAAATTGTGTAGATAAATTAGATATGTTTTGTTGTGATGGGGTATTATTAAACTTCCTCCTGAACAACCTCTTACTTGTTTTTTGTATTTAGTGTTACTTTGATTAACAACAATTCCAAACAAATTAAATGCAACAGTTTCATCTTTTCTTTGAAAAACTATACAGCGACCTTGACAGTTGCGACAGACTTACTCTTGATTCACGTAGTTATAAAAAAAAAGTACATGTTAGATTATCGGTAGCATTTTCTTTGGAAAGTCTTCAAAATTATCTCCCTATAATACGTTATCGTAGTGTACGTTGTACCAGTTACATGCTGTTTCTGATAAAGAGAAAATCATGATAAAACGTTTGAAAATGAACTTTTATAGCATTTAAACTTATGTGACTTTTTTCCGGTTGCAGTTTCTCATCTGACACGTTCTTTTAACACATTGTTGAAAGTGTCGAAGACATTTTTGATCTACTTGAGTCTGAGATCGTAATACGTCGCTCACTTTCAAAGCTCACTTGATAGCATGGTTTAAAAAAAAGGTTTGTAACCATCATATCAATCACAAGCAGCAACCCAAAAGCTTTGGTCTGAAAATTATTTTGTAACGAGGATACGCAAAGTATGCTAAACCTTCGGAGTTAGGTGTTTTTTTTTTTAAAAAATGTATGTATGATGGGCTCGAAAGCGACATTCGAATCGGACATTTTTACCTTCAGTTCACAGTTCAGTTACAGAGTTTTAAAGTTTTAAACGTTAAATTTATATCCCTTTTTCGATTGTATTTCAAATACTGAAATATATTTTTAAAAAAGCTAAGAAATTCGGACGTTTCCCCCAACCTTTTTTTATAGATCAAAGTTCAAAATCATCAATTGATGACTAAAGTAATTTCTGTTCATTGGTTATCGCTGTTTATCTCATAAGTAATTAAATAAATTTAGTCACTCCTTTATATTGTTGAACTAGGAATAGTTTACAAGTTATGCAAAAATGAATTAAAACGAATTAAAAATTATTCTTACAAATATTTAAATAATTATTAACAATACACGCGATCTCTTTAACGTCTTTTCTTCTGCAGATGAGTTTTATAAACGACAACAACTGTTTATTATACTGAGATGTATTATGTGATAAATAAATAAAATTTCTCCGAATCCAGAAGTTAAATTTTAAACATTAAATTTTTGTTGTTCTTCAGAACCAATATTTTTTGTAGATTTCTTAGTTAAGGCAGAATTTGACCGTGTTAATAAAGAAGTAGTTTGTGTTTTAGATACAAGACGGAGCTGTGTAGGCCGTACGAAGAGAGTGGATCTTGTAAGTACGGCGAGAAATGCCAATTTGCTCACGGAGGACACGAATTGAGGTGCTTAGCAAGGCATCCCAAGTACAAGACAGAACTTTGCCGAACTTTCCATTCTGTCGGCTTCTGCCCTTACGGACCACGGTGCCATTTCATCCACAACGCCGACGAGGCGAGAGGAAGCAAGCCGCGACCTCGTCCATTATCTTTGGACAATGCCGCATCCTCACCGCCTAGCAGCCTGGGCCACATGCACACGGCGTCTTCTTCCTCGCCTAGCAGTTTGGGCTCACTGTCACCACCACCGCCAGCATATGCATACAGCAGCACACCGCCCAATTCTCCGCCACCGCCTCCTGCTGCTCCGGCCTCGCCACCGGAGTCGAGGTTGCCCGTTTTCAATAGGATCTCTGCCCCCAAACCAATTATTTCAAGTATGCACTTCCCCAGTGAGGTTATCGTTTAAGGCTCTCCTCTCCCGACCCCTACCCCTTTATTTTTTTACTTCTTATCTCCTTGAAACCATTCCTCGTTCCTCTGCTCCAGCAGTTTTTAAAAATTTTAACAGAAGACATTTTTCTTTTATAATTACCAAAGTTCCCTTCCCTTTCCCCGTTTTTTCCATACCAAGGAATAAAACTGTTTTTGTTTATATTGTTTTTTGTGTTTAATAATTTATTTTAATTTAATTCAACTAAAACACAGTTGTGTATGTACAATGGCGCATCCCGATACATTCCGTGGTTTGTTGCATGTCACCCGATCGTTTCGTCGGGTCGGTTGCAAAAAACAGGGATTCAAAGTGCCTTATTAAAAACTTTTTCGGAGCGCATATATGTGTATAAAAACATAGTATATTGTTCATAATATAAACAAAAAAATAAATATATGCATATATATGAGTTCTTTATTTTACGCAACTGATTTCTCTTGTGATGTGTAGATAAAAAATATAAAAATAAAAACCGAGACTTTTGTCCGTATAAATATATTGTTATTATTTGAGATTTTATATTCTTAAGGTTCTTTTCGTAAACTTAAGTATTTTGATTACCAACAAGAATTAGTCAAGTTCTCTGAATATGTGAAATAATTGGCTCAATCCTTAGTTTAGGTTGATTCCGTCTTGCTCTGGGCGACCTGTCGAGTCACTGCAACCACTCGGCGGCTTGCAAACAAGTGGTAGCATCTCCTTCCTGAGCAAAACGTAATTTATGTCAAGTGTGAATTTCTTATATACTTGAGTGTGGGTGAAAGTGATTTGTAACTAATTCACTACGTTTCAAAGCTGATTATGCATCAAACCGAATAATTATTTATTTGTATTTTTTATAAATAAGTTGTTATTTTTTTACTACCCATTAAGTTTTATTTATTCAGGCTGGGAAAATTTTGCTAATTTTTTCCTCAAGAAAGTAAGAATTTGCGTTTATTCCTAATTCAGTAGGATCGGTCTTGCTTGTGTTTATAAATATATATATCCACTTGTACACAGATTTCCTTGTATTTAATTGTGTTGAAGAAAATTAATTTATTTAATTTTGGGTAAATGACGTCTTTCAGAATAGATTTTCGAGTGCTGTATTTTATTATTTTATTCTATTTTATTCAAGAGAACAATTCTCATTTTATTATTTTAGAAATTTAACGAAAAATAAAGTGCGTTTCATTTATGGTTTAACGTCTATTCTAGAAGCGTGTCACGAGCCTAAAGCTTGTAATTATAAAGAATGGAAAAGTTGTATTCACTATTATCATTATGATATATTATTTTATGTTGTATAAGCTGTCTTTTTTATTTGTATTTATTATATATTATTTATTAATTATCTGATAAATTTTTTTATGTACGATGTTTATTTATGAACCGTTTAGTTGAGCACAATAATATGCCTAAATGATAAAAAAGAAAACTTGAGTCAACATAATTGCGAACTATCTTTTTATGTAAAATCATGAACATATTAAAGTGTTTCAAAAAATTAATATTAATGTTATGTTTTCTACAACTCTCCCCTTTACCCCTTCCCTCTGTTTCCTAGATGCAATTGACCCCTGTTAAAGATTTGCTTCTGGCAATTTACATCAATTGAAGAATTAAATGAGAGGGAGTGAGACGGCGTGACCACGGATAGAGAGGCAGTGTACTCTCAAACATGACGACTATACATCTTAATTGCATATCAAAACATTTTCATTGAGATCAATAAAAGGGAAGGGGGGATTTGAGGATAACCCAGTCCTCGTACTGAGCCTACAAGTCATAATTTTAAATTACGATTAAACTGTTACATGTTTCTTGAAAACAATTACGTTGATGTGTTTATAGATAAGACACGAGTGATACGGTGGTAAAAACAATTTTGGCAGGAAAATTTACCTCACCTTGCTCTTTATTGTTAATTTTACCATGATCACATGAAATAATGGATGACGGTTTACGGTTGAAGGGGTTATGATTGATAACATCGATTTTATAGCTTTACAAACTACGTCATCGTGATTTTACTAATTTCAGTGCCTGATGCAGGCACGTAATGAAAATAAATTTTATTAGTATGTAATATAAAATTTATTGAATTCAAGAATAGGGTCTCTCGAACCTCCCATAACATGAAAAAGCTAGTTTTGGCTGAATTAAGTTATGAAGTACTTCAGGACCTTACTATTCAATTATATTACATATTATATTCAATTGTCCTCAGTTCTGTTTACTTTCCAAAATTTTATTATTTTACCATTATTTATTTACAAAGATCCTGATATCGATAATTCACTTTTAAAAATTGTAGGCGTTAAGGGTTTTATGTTACCAAGATTTTTAATCCATCTAAAATTTTAGCCAAAATAACCATGCAGCTCATTTTTAGTTATATTTCTTTCCCAAATACCATGAAAGTTGTGAACAGATTCGTTGCGAACCAAGTGGTAACAAATCAATAAGAAACAGCACAACAAAACAATGACTAATTTGTAGTTTATCATCAACGTAATTAGTTACATTAGCATCGTTGGCCTTGTTAAGGCTTGAACTGATTTTTAAAACTATGTTAAGGCCATGTAAGAAAATTAAACAATAAAGCTACCCTATAATCGTTTGAAGAAGAAAACATGAAAAATCTTATTATATTATTCCATTATATAATATATATTATATAAATGATAATATTCGTCAATTTATCCGCTGTTCATTAATAATTCCAGGAAGAGGTTTTGTTATGAAATAATTTATGAACAGGAAATCTATGAAGTGAATTTTGTGTAATTTACGTGTCTGTACAAGTTTCAAATGAGTACTTACGTTGAACCTATGGATCTGGTTATTGGTTCATAATGAAAAGTCTACATGACCAATGTTCAATGATAGAAATTTATGTAGAATTGGATAGGGTACAATCTAAGACCTGTAGGGTTGTAAAAAAAATGAAACAATTTTTTATACAATGGGTATACATTTTATGCATGGCAACGTCTTAATTGATAGGATCAAAATGCATGAAAAGTTAGTAAAATATTATAATAGTGAACGTTATATAAAACTAAGTAGCCACGACGTGTATAACAAAGTGGATAGTTTGCAAAATCTGAAAAGCATCTTGTTATCCAGTTTCGCCAAGGACTCAGCAGAGGTGTAGAGTTACTAGTTCTATTTATGTCTAAGCTGTAACGGATTATAAAGTTTTTATGCAAACAGAAAACCATTTCTCAGGCAAAATATGCTGTATCATTATAAAATTCGTTTAGTGCAAAGTTAGTTTGATTTTTCTTTAACAACTCATCTGAGGTGGAGTCCAAGCTGACGTTGATACAGATTTCCCTTAAACTGATAACCTATCTCAGTTTGACAAAGATAACCCTGTGTCTCTTTAGATAAACTGGCCGGAGATCAGAAATTTCGAAAGAAATCGCTGCCTAAAAATGAAGACTTAACGGTTGCAAAAAATAATTAGGTACTTACCTACTCTAAAGCACATTGCTCATTACAATTGAATCTATTTTTTTAAAGTGAAAAGCCAACAAATATTGAGAAGGCCACAAAACCTCTTTCAATCCAATCACTATTGTTATGGACAAATATATTTCAGTGATTAATTTTAAAAATTCAACCGATCGGTTTCTCAATTCCTCAAAAAATTGTACGTACCATATGAATTGACCATTTTAAAAGACATGATGTATTTTTTGTGTGAAATCTTTTCATAATACTGCTTATTAACTATGTTATTATTTAAGCCACTTGTAAAGGAAATAAAGAGGTCGACTAAGAAAATATCGTATAAAATGAATTCACAAGAAAGAAAGGTACTCGTGTACGAAATTACTAATTGTGTACTGTACTTAATAGTTTAAATACAAATATTGGACATTGGCGAATTTACAAATAAATTGTCAGATAAAGAAAAAGTAGTTTAAACCTCATTCGATTCCGTAGAAATAAATCAGGGGTTTTGTGATGAATTTAGGAAAGATGTACCAAAATATGTTTTTATTAGAACTTTTGAATCTAAAAGTACTCTGAAGAATACAAAACACTGAAAGGAAAAGGAGTGCGGTTAGAGACATGGACCACCGATCTCGTAGGCGACAGAAAAAATGTTCTCTACAGGAAATGGTTGGACAGAAACAGTAAAACGAGAAGACCTGGTACAGTGTGTTTTAATTCCTTTAAACTTAAAAAGGACTTCACTTAATGACTTTATCCTCTGTTCAGTTCCATTACGTATGTAGTTTCTGAGTGAAGAATTGTTGATATATGTTAAGTTTGTGACCACTGATTGCTTTTTTTAGATTTAAACTTGAATTACACGGTCTTATACACTTCCTGGTTATTCATGTCATATGAATAGGAGATACAGTTCAAAAATATAAATAGCACATCTAATGAAAATGCGAATTATAAACTTATTGTCATTATAATGTTAGAATCGAAGCTTATAGATAAAACAAAACCAATTACCGTTAGTATTATTTATAATAGTCATAACTTTGAGTGAGATTTGCATTTTGTTTATAGCTTGAATGTAGTAGTCTTTATGTAGGAATGAATTTATTTAAGCGTGAATGAGAGTATTACTGTGTGTGATTTATGTCTGGTTTGTAATCTGCATCCGGTGGATGACACGACCTAGATATCAGTAGGACCAGATCCTATCCATCCAACCATGTCGACAGGAGATATGTCCTTGACTTCCACATACAGCTTATCCACTAACAATAAATATGAAAAATTGTGATATTGGAGAAATTTTGCGTAAGTGATTTTGTTCATTAAACATAGTAAATCATTAGTTTAATTTTACGCTAATAGCACTGTTTGTGGTTACACAGAGGAATCCTTTTAACCTGAAAATAAGTATTTGTATTTTATTTGATTTTTCCAATTTGAAATGTGAATTAAAGCAATATTGAAGTAATGTAAAAATTCGTGACCGTGAAAGGCCTGCACATTCAGCCACGTTGACTTAAGATAATTCTGTTTTTTTCTCTATGTTTGTTATTCAAAATATAACGTATTTACCATTTACCATCACTGCAGATATGTCAACGTGTGCCAAATCTCTTCGAGGCTTGATTTCATGGAAATGACGCTTAAAACAAATGGCAACGGTCTATACTCGGGTTTTGTGAATGTGCTCGAAGTGCTTTCTTATCTATAAAATCGTTTCTGTCTTATTTTATGAGTACTGGTAAAAATAATTATTGCCAATTATTTTACATTTAAAACATACTATTCTCTCTGGCTCTATGTTTATCTATACCTGTCTGTACCATTCTTACTTTGTTTCATTATTTATCTTTCGTTATCAATATCACCCCTCCCACACACACACAGACAAAAGCACTCCCCCTCTCGTTCCTCTGACTTTGCCGCATCTCTATTTTCTCCTCAATTCTCTCTTTCCGTCCTCCCTCTTATTCTCACTCTCTCTCTCTCTCTCTCTCTCTCTCTCTCTCTCTCTCTCTCTCCCCCTCTCTCTAAATTCTTCTCTTTTTGATATCACTGTCCTACTCTCCTCCCTCCTCACTCTCACTCTCTCTCTTTCTCTCTCTCTGCCTTACCGGTGTCTCTCCTCTTCTCATTATTCCACTCTCTCCTATCAAGAGTTCTATAGAATTATGACAAAGTGGACTTATTAATTTGAATAATTAGTTGGAAATATTGTCTAATGTAGGAACAAGCCCTTTCAAAACCTTTTTTGGGTGGCAGATCTTATTTGTTGGATTTTATTTAAAAGCATTGGGAAGTGTACAATTGTAAAATTATCGTTTTCTTGTTAAAAAGACAAATGCGGTTTAAATAATTTTCGAAGGCAAAAGAGAAAACTTGAGTTGTTGCATACGCAACAGTTGAGAACAAAGAGTGTCGACAAATATTGAAACGTTTACGACATTCGTGTTTCCGATAGCAGGTTTTCACTTGTTTGTCACGTTTCAAAAATATATTACATTCTACTTTCCAATAGAGTTTCAAATGCCTAATGTTCTACCATGCCTCTAAATGTTAAATGTTTGTGATAATTCCCTTTCAACTCAAAAAATGGTTATGAAATTCGAACCTTCGATTCACAGGTTTCATTGAGTCAGCCGGTTGTAAGCGTAGATTGTTGCATTTCCTATCAACGATAACTCCGGTGGGTGGCCAAGGGAAGGAGATTGCGAAGTTAATTATTAGTATAATTAATTCATATCGGCCAAATTACATCTGTTGCCATGGTCGCCACGTTGGTTTGTTAAAAACGGTCAGTGAGAACCGTTTGCAAGTTCCCGGTAAAATTGCAATTAATGTTATATATAAAAAATCAAGTAACCCAAAATAGGCGAGAAATTTAAAAGGAAAACGTGGTAAAAATACAATTTCTCAAACGTATTTTTATAAAGAAAATGTGTTAATTATATGTGTGAAACCTCAATTTCAGAGATCAAAATGTGTTATCTGAAAACAGAGGAAAACTATTGCAAATTATACTTATGTAATAGTCGCCATTAAAAACACTATCAAATCAAAACAACATAACAAAATCTATATAACTTAATCATCCACGAAAAAACACTTTTACACGCTTCCTGTCTTATCACAAAAATCAGACAGTGATCGTGACAATAAATAACGTAAATATACCATTTATTTTCAAACTTCTTAAAATGACGTAGCTCAAAGATTTATTGCAATTATCAATCATATGAAGAATTATATTATTTATTTATATAAAAACTTGACATAGAAAGTGCACGTATTCTTTACAGATGGAGTGAGCTTTTTTGATACAAACATTAAGTTAAAAAATATAAATAATTTAATACAAATTAAGAATGATCATAAAAGGTAAATAACATATAAAAGAGGTAAGCATAATAATGTAGCATAATATTAATCAACTTTAGTTCGGCTGATTGAAAACAGTTGATTCATTTGAATAAAACTCGTAATAATAAATGACAACAATTCACTGGTATCGTGGTCCGCTTGAGTATCAAATACGTCTATAATAAATGTTTCACTTGAAGTTGATGGGTAGGAAATAAATTTTCTAAAATAGTTATTTCTTTCGTCAAACGCGTTTCGGTCCAATTACAGCATCTTTAGTTCTTTTTCTTTTATACGAAGTGGCTTGACGGTTTTTTACATTGTTATAAGTGGATGTCTGGACGACTATGGACTTGGCAAGTGGTCTGTTAAGAATTTAGTGTTGACATCCCAATCCTAAATTAAGAACTAATTTAGAAAGATAAATGAAATATATTTCCTAAATTTTCAAAAATATGCCAAATTTAGGAAGAATTATGTATTAAAATATAATGGGTACAGTTTTACATGTGTTTAATACAAAATAATATGACATTTTATTCATTTGCTTGTCTAATTTATTGTATCATTCTCATAACAAGTTTATTTTGACGACCATTTCGATTGGCTTGCTGAGGATAAAGGTTTCTAATTACACTTCAGTAGTTTTAAAGAAATTTAGTTAATAAATCATAAATAAAGAAAAGAAAAAAAAAACCAATAGTTGGCACTAGTTTTTTTGGGGAAATTTTTGGGATGTCACTTTAAAATAAAATACTTCGCTCCGTTGTGAAGATACATCCTTTTTATCAAGACTTTGAATGTATTATCGATAATTCAAAGATTCAAATATATCATATGAAACTCTTTAATAATATGCAGTCTCAATGTCCCGTATATTCCTTAAAACTGAGCTTTTTAAAATAACCTTATCCCTGACTTCTTTATACAAAATTAGTGAAGACTATATGTAAATTGTATTAAATTAAATTTTAGGCCGGTCAATTTTTTAAAAAATTTTCTTTACCCTTTGAGCTTAGGATCTATATTGTTTAAATTTTAATTTTTAATTTATCTTCTGATTAACGTGCAGAAGATATCGACAATCTTAAGACTATTTCACAAAATAAAACAGCTCGCAACAAAGGCGTCAACCTCCCTACCGGCAACTCGAAATAATCAACAATTAGTTTTACCCCAATTAGTTGAACCGACTCACGAGAAAACTTAAACAAGAGTTGGCCAAATTTACGGATGAAATGTACAAAAAATACATTCACTTACTAAAACAGTCAAATGTATGTCGTACTGAACCCATAAAATCCTACGATAAAAGGTCACACTCCCCTATACGTAGTGATAACATTTGTGCCAAACCAAATTCTGACAAAGCTAAACTGTTTTCAGAGCAGCAATATTCACAACAATATTCAACAATATTCACTCCACATTATGATATACTTTGCCAGAAACACCGGCATAACTTTGAACACGATTTGAATATCTCTTGTAATTCTCTTCTCCTTCTAAAGGATTTACTCCATCCGACTATGACACATTATTACACTCCTCGAAAAGCTCCGGTATAAGTTTTGATTATAACACAAATACTAAAAAATTTGCCCTTCAAAGATACTTATATAACGCTTTACTCACTCAGACCACATATTTCCTATTCCATTGGAAGTTCTCAATAATTATCCATTAACGGTCATTAATCTCTACACATAATTAAAATGATTCATAACCCAATTAAATCTTTTGATCTTCCTAGTTCCTATCAGCTCATTAGTATCCTAACTTTCCTTGTCAAAATTCTAGAAAAACTACTTCACCGACGATTAGTCACTGTAGCTATTCCAGGTATCAGATTAGGGCTAGTGAAAAGGTTAAAAGAGGAGGCACAAAGCCTTCTACACCTCGACCCGTGCGACCTGAGTAGATCTATTGTGCTCCCCTGTTTTTATAACTCACTGGCCGGCTACAGATTGTTAATCAACCTCCAAGGTTTTACACGCGACTTTTTAGTGTAGGGTCATGTTTGAGGCTTTTGCTGTCCTAGTTGCAAGAATGTGCACTTAAATAGACCTTCATAAAAACATAAAATGTGCCCTGCGGTCTCTTCCTAGCACAGTGTTTCTTCTGTGTATACTTCTATCCAGTGCTTACTTAGGTGGCAGGGCTCTGTCAGTAGTCCAACCAGACTCCCTCTTCGCGTGCCTCATTCCCACCAGGTTTTTAATTCATTAAGGATCCATTTTGAGATGTATTCTCTTTTGTTGCAAGATGCTAGGCCACAAAAGGATTCAGGACCTAGAAAGTCCTAAGTTGGCTCCCTCTTTGGCCATGTCAACTTTTTCGTCTCCTTTAGGCCACGAATGCCCGGAATCAAGCCAGAGTCAGGTCAATGGTGTCGCTGACTTCCACCAGTGCCAGGTAATAGTCAAATAACATGCTTAGTAATAAATAACATTGCTTGGGTGTCTTTCTTGACTTGGAATAGACCTTCGATTAAATCTGGTAATCGGGCTTGCTTTGGAAACGGGGCAACATCACAAGCGTCAACCTACTATCTCATACCGATTTTGCCGCGTCCGCCAGGTAACTTAATTTATAACTTGAACTATTATAAATTGAAAAAACTTTTGGTATACATGCCATGATACCTCTCTGGGCATAAAGTTTTTAAGTGTGGGCTCAACCAAAGATTCCAATTCCTAACGTCTCCAATCATGTCAGTCTAAAATTCTCCATCAAAATACAATTTCTTTATGTTTCAAATTACCCTATTCATTACGACCTACAAACCCCGTTTACACGTACCTCATAAAAACTCTCTATAAAAAAGTTCATTAATACTGTGCATCCATAATAATCTACTAGTATAACTTTATGAGTTCCAACCATACCGGAAAATCCTCGAAGACGAATGAAACGAACGTGGCCTAGGCGTCTATCGTCGACGAGGTTTCAATGTGGGGTCAGGGGGGAACGCCTACAAGAAACTCCAATGACAAATTTATTATATTATGTATTTACTCAATGCGATATTGTAGTTGTCATAGGTGTCATAAATATCAAATAGATGTAGTAAAAAACTATTAATATTTAATTTTAACCACTTTCATTGTGATGGCAAAAAATTGTTCATTTTATTCATCGTGAAGATGCTTTTCTTAATTATAATATAAGGAAAATAAAGTAAATTATTAAATTTATTATTATTATTATTATATTAATTATTAAATAAAAATACATACATCTGCCAGAAGATATCTTAGCGGAGACTTCAATGGAGTAGCCTTCAATCCACTTCCAAGGGCTGTGCACAAAAATCATACTCATTATGTATGTTATTACCGTGTTACTTACTTTAGTACTTCCTGAAGGTAAAAAATGACAGAAATTCCGTTTCCATGTCTATTCAGTCCTTCGTCCTTGGGTAGTAAATAAAAATTGCCTGGTTGTCCTCGTTGGCAAGACATATTTTATTGGTGATACTACAAAAATAGTGGCGCAGGTGCATTACATATTCGAAAGATTCAATAACAAATCTTAGCAACACCTAACATTTTTTTGTGAAACATTATTTAAACCAAAATAATTTTTTTGGCTAAATGAAAGAAGTGAAAATTTGATTATTAAATGAAAATCAGCGTTTTTGAGTAAGTTGAGGAAATTTGAGTAATTAGAGTATTATGAACATCATGAATCATATTAGCCAATGATTTAATATTTAAAAGAAGTATCTTGTTTTTAAGAATGTCTCTATTCTATTGTAACATGTAAACACAGGAGGCCTGAAAATGTCCGATGCAAAAATCTATGTAGATTGACGAAGACTACTTATTAATAACTCATTTGGGCGAACCGTTTGATTTAAGGAAGTTCACCGGACTGAATAATCTTAAGTGGATGATGTCTAATGCAGACGGACGCCGCGCCGGTTTGTTAACTCGGCTTGAATCTGAAAAATGAAAGTGGAACAATATAGCAATATCCTTGAATATTAGAAATAACGAAATCCAAGCGTTGCTCATCTATAAAGAGGTTATCACTTGTTCCTCCTCAGGCGATCACGATAAGTCGTCAAGGAGAAAACCCACAATAATATTATTGGCGGAAACTTTCATTTAAGTGAATATTTAGAAAGTAATAAGATTCTAAGCCTCGTCTATGAGACTTTTCGGACGGCTTTCACTCAGATGTGTTTAATCACTGATGGTGCTTCTTCTCGTTAACAAAACGTTAACGAAGAAAAACGGCTTCGGGATTTTGTGTGCACCTGGAGCATTAATGTTCCTTGTTATCCCCGATAAGACGGAGTCAAAAAATCGACTTCCTTTTAAGTCCTAAGTGCTACGTTTTAAGAAAAAACCTCATTGAAAGTATTTCTTTAGTAAGATCGTTTGTGCGTTCGTTCCAAAAGCGTTGTTTTAGGGAACAATAGTGGATAACAGAAGGCCTTTCTATTCTCCACCTGAGGCACGCAATGCTCTTCAAACCACCATCATTACAGACATCATTTGGGAACCTCTTCCCGCATCCTGTTGGTCTAAACACGGCTCTAGAATTCCCGGCTTTGACTTCCTCTGACGTTTTATTCCACAACCAAGGTCCGTCACGCGTTCGGGAAGAGGAAAAAATCGCTTTGTGTAAGTTGGTGAGTAAAAGAAGTCCCACACGTGTGGACCAAAAACTCGATGTCTTCATAGCTTCTCAGTGTAAGGTATTTTTTAAAAAAGGGTAACAAATTAATAAAAATATTTTGTTATTTGTTGGTATAAATAGATACCCAAATATCACCAGACCCCCTGTTAATGAAACATAGCAGTTTAAACTGAAAGTAATTCATTGGTCAAACGTTAGTACAAACAATACTGGAGAGATGCCAAATTAATATATGCTTCTTTATGATTTTTGTGTCAATTTATTTGCAAACTGGTCGTCTCAAAAAGTACTCTATTTATATGAAATGTTTTTAAGTTCCAGGTCCAACAATGAATTAACAAATTAAGAAAGAAAGTTATTATGTAATTTACAATGAACAACATCAAAGAAATCTTGTTACCCCATTAATGCCCTCAAAAAGATTTTTGTTGAATATTTTAATGAAACTTTAGTATTTCTTCTATGGGTAGTCTAAGGTAATCCGGATTTTTTAAAAAACTATATCCCTTGTCGTTTTATATTGAATACGGTGTCATGTTAAAGCTGGGCAAATGGGAACATGGAAATTAATATCTACAAGTTTCGAAACATTGAAAGATAGATAGGGGCGTCTGTGGCCGCAAAGGTAAAGACGTTGACAGGCGTTTATCACTATAAGGTAAAAGTCCTAGGTTCTAATCCAGTGCCCCTGTATAAGCCACTAACTTATAAACATTCTTTATTTTCTATTCTATAGTTTCATTATTACGGAAGTTTGTAAAAGGACAAAATTGAAAGATAGAAAAATTACAAGTAATATTTTTTTTTCCAACGAGGGTTCGCAACAGCAGAGGTCATATAAATTCTCAGGGCGCCGGTGTTTTTGTAAAAAAGCCTATTTATAAGCTGCATTCGAACCCGGGACCTTTACCTCACAGTGATGAGCGCCGTGTCAAAGACTGAACCTTGCGGTCACCGACGTCCCAAATAATTTTATTTAAGCTGGATTTAAGAACATTTTATAATACCTACTTGTAATTAGTCATTAAATAACGCAATTTAAGAATAAAAAATAAATATTTAAGGCAATGAAATTTCATACAGTTTTATTTATTTCAATCATTAGCTCCCTTATAATCTATCTATAAAATTATAATCTTGAAAGCGAAGTAATTTTTCTCTTGGCATTACCAGCATGTTTGAAATTTTTGAAAGATCACGCAATTTATTCCCAGTAATTACGATATGCATATTGTATCCACTGAAAATCATAATTCTTGCAAAACATTTCATTCTGCCCAAGAATCATTTGATTTTATTTGATACGGACTGCAAAATATTCACCTATATCAATTGCTGAACCAACAAAACAGCTATATTTGGCACTGGAATAACATTTGACCTTCTCGAGTTTACTGGGTCACCTTTAAATCTAAATAGTATCCGGTGTTCCGAATTTTACTCTATCAGCTAGCAAAACATACAGTGCTATCAGGTATTTCAAAGTCAAAATTACGATTTTCAACCTCGTTATCTTGGATTCTTCCTTTTCATACATCAATATATTTCAGTTGGTTCAAGCATCGGAAACTTGTCAGTACCTTATGTCTCCCTCTTCTTAATTTTCAGAAACCTAATCAGTTAAACGGACTAGAATGGGACTCAGCATATAAATTGACTGATGTAAAAAATTGTTCATCTTATAAATTTCTTTGACATCTTGGAGAATATAATAAATTCAAAACGGTTGCGAACATTTGTGTACGAAAAATTGATTGCAGTAACAACTACGTCCAAGCCTAGTCAACATTGCAACCAGAAAATGATATTTTACAAAAATGCATGTAATTACAAGCGTTGGAATAAATAATCATTTCGATTTAAATTAAACTAAAAGCAATAATTAAACTTAAATTAAATTAAAAAAAGCAATAAACACTGAAGAAATATGTTTATGTATGTAAATTTAAAGTAACGAGGTAGATGGATTGTGCATTTTTTAAAACGAGTTTTCTTTGGTTTTAAAACATAAATTTACATGAAGGCGATTGGTATGAGTGACTAGTGTCAAGGAGGCGGAGGTAACAGAGACTCAAAGCCCATCATTCAGACAGGGAGATTTTTTCTGTATGAAGCTACCTGAAGAGACATTGTGCAGCATGGTGTTATTCAGGCAGTTAACAATGAATCAAAAATCAGTCAAGAAAGTTATTATATATATATAATTTACGATGAATAACATCCAAGAAAACTTGATAAACTTATTTTTTACAACCAGTAATTCCCAACATGGTTTTGGCAATTCCTTCCATCACAGTTCATTTTAAAAAAAGACTTATTTTCGTTGGGGCAGATAACTATAGTTTAATTTAGTTATATTCATTTTCGTTGAGGCTTATGAAATTCCAAAAGATCGGCACAAATTATATAAGAACAATTTTACAAAATGAATAGTCACGGCAGCGGGTATTGGCGAAATACGTTTCACGGTTTAATAACAGAGCCGGGCCAATTTTGAACAATCTGGACCTAAACGATTCAAACCTATCCGGTTTCGCATTCGGATCAAATCTGTTTTCTGAAAGTGTTATGGATGACACGAATTCAACCAAAAAAGACGAAGTTTAAGCTATGATTATTTATGTAATCTTTCTGTTGGTATTCTTAAACCAGAAAATATTATAGGGATTCAAATTGTTCCGGTATTTTTTATGTATCATTGGAGTAAGTGTTAAACGCACTCGACGGAAAGTTTGATTGTAAATTTATTTATAAAATCTATGATTCCTCTAGGAGAAGAACTAATTAACCTTTCCTAAGAAGTAATTAGATTTATTATTACAAAAGTTATATATAGCTCATGAAATAGACCAAACAGAAATCCAAGAAAGGCCCAGGATTTGATCTTATAACTTTTTAAAAATTTTGAAAACAATTACCGATTACGGAATTGTAAATCAAACTCATTTATTTAATGCGACAACGAGGTTAAAACGTCCTGAGATCTGGAAGGTGGGCAAGACTCAAGGATAGCAAAGCCTGGTAAACAACCGAATGAAGGGTCGGCATTTAGACCAAATCGATAGTTCCGATTTCAAAACTCTTCGCGAAACTATTTCTCAAGCTTCTTATAAGAGCCTCATAGTTACTTCAGTTTGGCTTTAGAACTAAACTCTTAACAATTGGTTCATAGAATTACTGATATAAAAAAACGAACACATGTGTTCAGCCATGTTTCTGGACCTACCTCAAGCTTTTGGTAAAGTCTGGCATGAATTAAATAAATTTTAAAAAATTCCTCCCAATCCAATACGTACAACTTCCGTTCTCCTACTCTTATCAAACACTGGATTAAGAATAAGTTCTCGGTTCAATGGAATAAAATGCTTAACGTCAAGCACCCGTCGTGGCTGGTCAGGGGACAAATCACTTTTTATTTCATTTTTCTTACTTTTTCAATTAAAACGCCCCTGGCTCTGTCAGGATTCGAACTCAAAACAGCTAACGTGGGAAGAACTAGCAGGACTGTGGCGAAAAATGTCAAGAATCTTTGCAGAAACTAGCGGTAGAACTACTAAACCTTCCTCAGATTAGGATTAGAATGATGGTAGATTGGAGACATATGCATAGAACCGGAGCAGCATAAATAACCTGTGCAGCTACTGCCACAAAGAAGTACAAACAGGGGAATATGTCTTCTGTTGGTGCGAAGGCTGACTGAGATTACTGTTCCTGAGAGAGGACTGAAGGATACACACGTGAGTGATTCCTTGTGCTTTAGGATTTGATAAAAAGATAAGTTTATCGGAGAACCCTAGAAAATAATGGAGACTGGACAATAGAACTTTGTTGGTTGCAATGCGTTAAGTCATTAATAGGCCGACTCCATTTAACCTTAAACATACCTCTAGAGACAATATTTCGTCAAGCAATAGGAACTTTTAGAAACAAAGGAAGGTGGTCCCCAGGGAAGCATCTGTATCTGCTGGATAATAGTGACCTTTCACCGACAGAAAACACTACTACTAATAATATTGAAGCAGCATCAAGAAAAATTGCAAAAATAAGGGTGGGCAACCGAATTGAGAGATGGATGGGAAAAAATAAGACTCTTCACAATTATTTTGAAAAAAGAAATAATCACAGACGATACAATCAATATAACTGAAAATAGTAACGACACAGTAAGCAGGGAAGTATCTTGGTATGTTGTGTGTTTGCAATTCTGATTATAAAATTAGGATTTATAATATGAACCCGGAATAAAGCAAATACGGAACTCGTGCATTTCTAAACTTCTGACAGGTCGTGTGTAGCCAAATAGGGCTGAATCGCCAGTCATACTTTCTTCCTACTCGTCGCACCTCCTCCCTTCCGTTCATCAATTCCAAGGCTCCAACGCACCCAATCGAGGAAGGTGGAACCGCACGGTACTCGAAGGACTTCGGGAAGAGAACAGACCACCTCTCCTTCCTTGGCCGCCGACTGGAACTGAGCAATTAAGGCAGTGCAATTTTTTATACCGGCATTTACCAGAAAGAGCCGAAAGGCGGTTTTGGAAGTATAGGCATGGGTGACCTCAGGACTAACATATCTAACCGACATCATACTTATTCTGTATTTTCTTCTGTAAACAAAATCATTTGCCATGAGTTGAATTCACGTACAAATATCCGATATTAATAAAAATTATTACGTCTAATGATAAATTATATGAACACTACACATGTAACAAAATTTACGTATTTTTCGGTTTTTAAATGTATGTGTATAATAGATAATTTGTCTAAATAATTACATTGTAATTAATTTATTTGGACAGTATTTCGATAACAGTTCTATCGGTTGCCGCAAGGTCGAGGTTGTCTCGATTAAAAAAAATTCTTCTATAACAATCTTTACGTTGCTACTGTATTGTGTACAATTGTCTCAAGTTTGATATTAATTATGAAATTTTTTGCTTTGGATTATAACAGTCAACGAAAGTACGTCAACGATAACAGACATCGTATAAAGACGTCAGATGTTCTTTAAATGGCGTAATACTTTACATACCGAATTGGTTCAGAACAAATTTCATCTAGTGAAAATGTTTCCCCGTCGATTTTACTTCTGATGGTGCATAACCTGAATAATAGCGCATTAATACACTTTCAGGAAAATTATACGCCATTAGGGGCATTTCAACATTTGCTTCGTAAGTCTGGAATGGTACAACTGAGCTATTAAGTTAAATTGTATATCTTATCTATAGACTACTGATTTAGTTGGAAAAATATTAGAAAATCAGACAACTATTTTCATCGTGTCAGCAAGCCTCTCCACCGTATTCTTGCTGTTTTGACCTTCGTCAGACACATTTCGTTTGTACAGTATTTTTCTTTCCATCTTAATCAAGTTGGTTGGAATTTTCAAAATAGTTATGAATGCCATTGAATCTTCTTACTTTTTTATTTTTTAATTTTTTAATGGGATGTATTATTACTTGTTTTACACAGAATTGTGGGTTTGAAAATTTAATTTTTGGGAGATCTGTGCGTAATGGAAGTTGTTAGTGTTTTATTCTTGATATATTTCTGTATTTTTGTGTCAGTTAATCTTTATTTGTAGTTTTTACATTAACAACAATTCAACGATGTAATCTTTCTTCCTCATAACATTCTCCACTACCAACACAAAAGCATAAAACACGTACAAAATCGAAGTCATATTCACAAACTTTATAATAAATCTACATGAGAGTAAGACCGAGTAAGTCTTGTTAATTTGAATATCCATCGAATTCCTTAAGAGCATGTGCAAGTCGTTATTTTGAAGTTAATGATTTGGAGTACAAGATTGAAACATATTCACCATAAGCGTGATTACAGCATTAGTGTTCTTTTCGTGCAGAACGCATTTTGTGATTTTGTTAGAAATAAGAATTAACATTCAATGATACTTAAAAAGAGATATAGGAGAGGTGCGAGATAT
Organism: Cimex hemipterus; assembly: GCA_039619505.1. Lineage (NCBI taxonomy): Eukaryota > Metazoa > Arthropoda > Insecta > Hemiptera > Cimicidae > Cimex > Cimex hemipterus. The sequence continues at coordinate 32,507,181 of CM077105.1, read as the reverse complement.
ATTCTAATTTAATTTTTTTTTTAAAGTAAAACAATTTCTAACCAGGTTTGCGAGATAAGTGAGTATTTCTGAGTTTTATATAGTTTTTCTTCGTAAACAAACTGCTTAAAATAACAATGTAGTTTTAAACCATACTTACCACCGTACTTGTTTTTCGAAAATTTTATAGTGGTCAGAGGATTTATTAATCATTTTAACATTTATTCTCATTTTAAATTTAATATTAATAATCCAAATTCTTCAAAGCAAAACTCTTTGGTTCAGTGTGGTGCGTTAAATAATATAAAAATGCTTGAATAGGTTATTATATGGAATAAGTCTTACATTCTAATCGATTCTTACCAGATATCTCCAAAGAGATTTCCTGCTAGTTATGTAACACTGTTGCGGATTGGATTTTGTTAAGAGAACCAGGGAATAGAATTCCAATTAACAGAATTACCAGGAGAGCAATTAACTTTAGGCCGATGTTTAAAGGGTCATACGGTGCACTAATAAAGTTGAATAGTCGTCGTAAACCTTGGAGGTATAATGGCCTCGTTGCTTAAATTGTTAATATCGCCCCTGTCGGTCCAATTCCGCCTTGTTGCAACGAGACAAATTCGGTGACAGTGAGACCCATCACTAATTGACAGCGTTTATTTTTCCATGTATATGTTTGTTATACGGATTATGCGTCTGTTGCCATGTTGAACACTGAGTGTTCAGTGTCACTAGCTTGTAGTTAACCTATTGACTGCAAAGTTCACGTAAACCCATTAGAAGTGCCGCTTAGAATTAAGGAGTTGATCATTAATTGACTTTTTGGGCGAAGCTCATGTCACTGGGAATAAACATCTAATAAAAATTTCATCATTAAGATGCTTCACTTAAGCCGAATCGATACATGTATATAAACACCACTTATTTACATTTTCGCCCATTAAACTCAACTGGTGTCAAAATAGCATAAAGTACGGATAAAAAAGAAGAAAAATAAATAAACAAGCATGTCAAAAATAAAAGGTACTTCGTGGTACAAATTATCTTAAAAATCAGTTGAATTAACTTATATCATTAAATTGTTATGCTTTCGGTTATTACAATACTTTGCAATAATGTTTTTGGTATGTCACGGGTGCAGATGATACATAGGTACCCTTAAAAATAAAGAAATAAAATCAAATGGATGAAAATCATACTTGGCTAAAACTCAAATTGACCATTCGTTTTCCTTTCTAAAGAAAACCGTTTTAAGGGAGAAAATAGTTTTATACTTAACCTGTTAAACGGTTATAAAAGGGTTTCAGTTTCTCGATCCGCCCATTCTCGCTTGTTTGTGATAGTTATAACTTCGTTGTTTTTAATAACTTTCAACCTCTACTTTACGGTGTGATCAAGGTTTCAACTCGGGGTTTCTCAATAATTTCTAATTCGAATGAAAGGGAAATTAATTTCTCTCGCTGATCAAATTTCAAATTGATCATTTATTGTTTTATTAGAATAATAAAGAATCACCGCAATTCGTAAAATATTTGGTTGTTTAAATTCAACAAATTTATAGATTTAGCTGAAACTCTAGAACAGAAATAATACATTTAAAATTTTTTTAACACAATAAACAGTTCAGCAATATTTAGTTTTTGTTTTTAAACTTGTTATTTATTTGTTCGTTTATTGCTAATGAGTAATCAGATATAAGAACATACTTACGTACTTTATAATAATGCATAAATAAAGCCCCTATCACATTTGCAATTTCTAGCCGAGGCAAGCATAACAAGATAAATGAAGAGACACTTAAGTTCATAAATGTTTGATGGTGTCGATCATGATTTTGTGGAACTCAATAAGATGATGAGTAGGAAATAAATTAGCTCTGAGCTATCAGGTGGCAGAGCAGCGGCGTATCTAGCCGAAGGTCGTGGGTTCGAATCCTTCTCGTGCCATTAGCTTTTTTTCATCTCAACTAAAAACCGTAATTAATTGTGATATATTAATTGGTCGAACAGACCACGAAAACAGTGAATTGTAGGAACAGTTCAAAACTAAATTTTAATGGGATATTGCCGGTTCTTAGTGCAAGTTGCTAACTTCAACTATCGTCCATGGAGGAGTGACCGCATATTTTGTTACATCTTTTTAATGTGCCGGAAGACACCTTTTAACAATAACATCGAATCGAGTCACGAGCACGACCGGTAGATGGCCCTCAGAGAATCTGAGCGGGAGACAAGGCAACGTCCTCACCCGACTGAGGATTGGCCATACTCGGTTGACACATGGGCCAATGCCCGCGCAGGTGCCCCTTATGCAGAGAAAGGTTGCTCGATATGTCCCACATAATAGAGGCTTGTCATGCCTTGGCTCCATAGAGAGTGTGCAGGCATGCCGCCGGACTTAACAAGAGTCCTCGAGCACGGTAGCGTGTTTCTGAGTCCCCTGTTTCGCTTTCTAGGGGAAATTGGGGTTTTTTAATTGTATATAGTATGTTTTATGTGTCTTTGTGTTTTGTCTGAGTGCTTGTATTTATTGGCGTGAATGGCGAGGGGTGAGGTTGAATAGAATGTCACCATCGCCCCTCGAACGATGAAAGCGAGTGAGTGTGTGTGCAGGGTCGATGGCGGAATATTAATAAAAGTACCTCATCGACCCCAATCTAGTTTAGTCTAATTGTAGGTCCGTGGAGGAATATCAAGTACTCCACCGACCAAACGGAATGAGTGTAATGTATTTAAGTGTATGAACATATTTATTTCTATGAATGATGTGTCTGAACGGGTATAGAATATAGACTAAGTGTGGGGCTGAATTGACCAAGATGTCGGAAGCTTGTAAAAAAGAATCAGCCTATTGTTCAACGGGTGCCTAGAAAACACAAGATCTGTTTCATCCATAAAAAATGATTTAACAGGTTTGAGTGATAAAGTTCTTATCACAAAAACCTATATCATAATGTAAAAGGTAGAAAAATAATAGGGAAAAGAATAAAAGTAAAAGAAAATTAAGTTAATTAAGAGAATTCAAATGATAGTTTTAAAAATAGAAATAACGAAACAAAACTATAAATATGGTTCAAAAGGAAAATTTCCGTGAATTCTTCCAAAACATAATTTCGTAAATTAAAAATTAAAATTAAAAATTAAAATATATATATAT
>CM077105.1:32490478-32503643 GCA_039619505.1 Cimex hemipterus | reverse complement strand
ATATATATATATAAACACTAGATTTAAAAAAAATTTATCTTTCAAATTGATTTTAACGTAAAATTATATAAATCTATCTGTCTCTTTATTTTTAAATGCTATCTTCCTACATTTCACAAATAACTTGAATTATTTATTTATACCTCTTTATTGTTCTGTTTAACACAATGCATGAATGTTAATATTTTATTATTTCATATTTCGGATTTTGGATAACAATAGGGCATGTAACTTTATATTATATTACTAATGGACGACCGTTTGGTTGAAAATGTTAGCTCTTAGTTTAAAAGAACTTACAGGTGAAATTTCGCTCACAACCAAGACAAACATTGCTGCCGCAATTATCCGTAGCAGAATTGAAAGGAATATGCATTGTGTTGAACAACCTGCTGTTCCGAGGGTTGTTTCTGCGGTCATGGCTGTGGCTCAAGGTCTGAGTGGGAAGAACGAAAGTCCTGTCTGAGTCACGCTTTCTGTTTATGTCTTTTTATTGTGTTTACGACCATCATAATTTTGTCATTACTCGCCGAAGGGAAAGGGTCAAAGGTATAACTACATAACTTTTGAAATAAAAAGCAAAAATCTTGGAGTGGCGGCTTTTCAAGTTGGCCCACTTGAAAACCAAGCGTAAGTTTCGGGATAAAGGTAATAAAATGTACTGACATTGAACATTTAACTGCCTACTAAATAACCAGCTGAAGGGGGTTTTGAAACTATGTACAGTATATTTTGTCAATAATAAGTTCTTTATGTATTTTTCTTTGGTGTCTGTTAAGATCAGAATTAATTTTATTGGATGACAACGATTAGGCACCGTTGAAAAAAATAGTTCTATCATCATTGATTGTTGCTATAGATGGATGCTTAAGGTGCCATAGGTATTTAGCTTTATAACCTTATCTTTTCACGCACGCACGCACACACACACACACACACACACACACACACACACACACATGTCTCAATTTTAATCTTATGTTAGTTAGTTATCATATCTAACTACTTAATCTCAAAATTTGAGATTTCTATGTCAATACTAAATACAGTATTTAGTATGATAAAAATTGCCTAATTTTCTTAAGCTGTCATTAAATATATCCATAGTTTCGAAAGCATTTCACATGTTGCTCTTGAAAATATAAAAAAAACTGAATTTTGAATAATTAGTTTTCTGGAAATCGATTAAAAAAATGATAAGATGGAACATGAAATTCCGTTAGACAACAATACGTACTTAATAAAGAAATGTAATAATTTGTGTTATAATAAACAATTGGTGTTTCAAAGAACGTATATAAATTTTTATTGTATCTGGAGAGAATTGTTTAGCATATGTGATAATTTTATTTGCTTTTCAATAGTTTTACAAATGTATGATTTGCAGTTTATCTGGCGATCAATAATGATGTAAGATGTTCAATAGTTTCTGGTCATGGACCGAATCTGATGTAGTGTAGTTTTATTTTAGGGAAAGACATGATCACTTTAATGAATATTTTTCGTTCCATATCATTTATTATGTTTTTCTATGGCATGCTGAAGTTGTAAGCATAGATTTTATAAAGAAAAGGTTCTAAGACTGACCGTTGAGTGATTACGTAAGTGACCGAGTGTAATTTTCATTTACGTATTCGACTTCCCGAATGGAAGGCAAACCAATGCAATACATTATCCGGTCCTTTTTGTTTAAATTAGTGTAGTAGAATGTATGATCACCATTATAAAATATTTTATAAAGTCAGTCTAAATAAAATCACCTTATCGTCCTTCAAAAAAGGACGGTCGTGGAATATTAACAAGTTACTGGGGATTTAGGCAAATGGACACCATGAACGATGAACTCATAAACTTTAGACTATGTTAGGTTGCATAAACATATACAAAAATTGGAAGTATGCTACTACTATAATGTCGTAAGGGAAAATTCCATTTGATAGGGATTTATAAAAATTGAAATTAAAATGGAAGTACTAGCAAGTTTACAAGATTATCAGCCCTGGAGAGTTATAGAAGAAAGAGCTGCAATTGTCTGATTTATTTATTCGATTGATTACACAATAAAGTTGCTGTCTGGTCAAGTAAATCAATTTGGCCGAACCAGGATTCTATTTGGTTCAGTTCTATTCAGATGATGTTATACTATATTATGCCTGGCGTGAAGAATCTGTAAGCGGCCTGTCATTTTTTTTCTATTACGCGATTGAATTGATCCTCGTCCCCCACTGGGCTGATATGATATTACATATATGATTTTCAAAGATAGAAGCAAACACATAGTACTTTACCTTGCTGGAACGAAATCCCAGAAAGATATTGTTCGGGGTTGTTCAGCAGAAAGAAAGGTTTTATGTCTCTTTGTACGTTGTGTCTGCCTATCAATTAGCTTAAAAAAACAACCTTTTTTGTAATCGTAATGAGAAATTATTATTTGACATAATTACCATTAGACTCAAAGAATGGTTCTTATATCCTTCATTTCCTCCTAGAAAACTAATTGGCACAAATAATCGATTATGCATTTTATTCATCTTCTTGCTATGGCTGTCGTTATCGTAATTGGCTGTATCACGCGGGACGCAGGTCTCTTCTAATTGTAAATAATACAGCAATGCACGGAGAGTCATTCGAATTGATATCCGTAAAGAGAGGAAATGGGGTTCATCCGTTATTTTATGGGCGTCTATAAAATCCATCTTCGGTTACAAAAGGTCGAGAAACAAATGACTAAATAATTCCTTTCCCCATGAACCAAGGATTGAAGTGTTTCTTTCCAAACGAAAATACAAGGAAATCATAACTACAAAAATCTTTTCTACGCTTATACGCAAATATTTCGCAATTATTTTTACAGCATTGAATATTGCTTTTATTTGACAAATGTTCCATCATTTCTATAATATATAAATTAAAAGATTTGTGTAATAACTAATAACTATCAAAAACTTTAAATTGGAAGAAGGTCGACGAAATTTTGTCAGATATGCTTGCGGCAAGGTAACAAAAGCGTGATCATAGTACTTAATTTTACAAGATAAATTATGTAATTGTTTTATGTAAATTATCTATTTTTACTAATAATAATTCTTCTACCATTCGGTTGCATGCATACATAATACATTATGCAACAAGTTCGAAAAATTCACTTTATACTTCATAGCTTTATGTTATAGGAACACTTTTATTCATCGGACATTCCTAAAAGTTCTAAATTCAATTTGAAGAAGAGGTGAATTAACAGAAAATACAGTTACCATTGTGAATACCAGACTTTCGGGAAGGCTGGAAGGCCTACTGAATTAATAATGCTACTTCATAAAATATATCATAGCAATATGTTTTCTCGTGAATTATTATAATTAATATATTTATAAGCGTCTTACTTCTAAAGTATTGTTATTTACTCATTAGAGATCATTCTATTCCAAGATATGGTTATATTTATATTTTACTCTGAGAAAATTTGCGACTCACAAAAAATCGTTTGTTCTTTTTAATAAATTGCAAGTGTAAAATTTTCCAGGTCGGTAGTTATTGTTTAACTAATGCAATCCCATGCAACTTTCTCATGTCGGAATGATGGATGAAAGACTGAGAGGAGAATCTGGTCGGGTCTTTTCGACTGGCACCTTGAATTAATCGACAAATGATTGATGCTATTATAATCTAACATAAAAGCGTTGCTTTGTGAAAATGGCCATTTTCCAAGTAAAATTTTGCTCAGGGGATGCATGTAAACGAACTGGTCAATAAATCCTCAGAATTTTAATTTTTGATGTTGGGACTTCGCCACGCTTACTCGATTGCTATACAACGAAAATTTGGCACGTTTTCTATTTATTTTTTTCACTTAACGAGATCGGAGCGCCAGTGCCAGAGAACGGCGATATTCGCTTAAGGGACTTTTTTCGTTTCATCGAGCCGACGTGAGACTTTTCAAGTAAATTCCCTCGGCTTTGAATGAATACGCACATTAGATGTTCTAATACGTTCACGCTCGAATTGGTCGGAAATATCTTGTTCCAACTCAAAGGGAACTCGGAGTGTGTCAAGGATCGTAGAAGAAGAATACAATATAATCTCATGGGAACTGGCCCTTTCTCCAGGATCTCTTGAATAAGGCAGGAGATAAATGTGAAGGATAGAAATGTCCAGATAGAAAATTTTGAAAATAATTTCGTCAGAGTATTATTATAAATAATAAATACTTCAAGAATCTTGTAAGCAATTCCTAAATATAGATTCCAAACGTGCATCCCTCACAAAAACACAAAACGAGTTTTGCTTGTTCTCTTCTTATGTCAGTACTCGTGTTCGGTGCATGTGTATTCTTCGGCGGCATCCCTTGTCAGGTGTCCAACGTGATCCTGCTGTGGTGAATCTCCAAAAGTACCTTCGTAAGTCTTGTGGATGGTTCTTCTATGAATGTCTTCCTGTGACTCTTGCCTGGGGTATTGTTGCACCTGGCTTTGGACTCATTAAAGATTTATTTTATTTCATGTACGGTTCGTACTATCTCATTAAGGACATATACTAAAATTAGAAACATAACCATAATTGTACTTCTAAATACTTATATTATCTAGTCATGGCGAGTAACAATTGAGTAAAAAAAGAAAAAGTTTCATATGCTAAAAAGTTTTTTTTTTTGCATAATTACAATGATTAGAAATTAAACGTGTAATGAGGTTGTTTGAAACAAAAGTTTATTTTCACAATAATTTTAGCCTAGGTATGTCACTCAATACTGACAAATAAAATAAAAACTGTATTTGCTTAAAAAATAAATGCACAAAATTCAAACGAGAAGCTTTTTCAGCGGATGCGTTAAATAATGTCCCATACCGATGTGATGTATACTCTTCCTAGTCTTTGTTAATACAGAAACAATTGATAATACTTTAGAATTTGTATATTGAATAGGATTAATTAGCGTTTTGATTAATTCTAGCCGGGCATAAAAAAAGCACAAGAACTAGGTTACAATGAACACGCAAAATGGTGATAAAAGCGCCCAAAATACGAAAGTTAATCAAGATGGTTGTAAATACTGGGAATGATTTGAAAATTACACTTTTATTCCATTCTATTTAGCCAAATTAATTAGAAAAAGCAAGTTTAATTCATGGTCCCATAGAAGTCTAAGAATACTGGAGTTTAATTTTAAAAGTTTCCGATTGAGAATGTTCAATTTAAATTAGTCAACCAGAAAAGCCATTGAAATATGTTTCTTTTCCGTTTTAATTAAAAATTATTATTATATTTTAAGTGTATGTGTCGTGATACCAGGCTGTATAAAAAGCTACGTTGCTTCGATTCTTAACAAAATAAATAAATTGATCCAAATTTTCTTTCTTTAATTAGATATATTATACATGCAATATAATGGAACTCGGAGGAAAACAGTAAATTTAATTTTCGTATATGCAAATACATCCGAGAGATTAGGATCCTTAGGTCGATGAACTTATTTCAACAATCGTTGACTCTACATATATTTATCTGACATGTTTACAGTTGAAGCTGAGCATTTTAGCGTTAAAAAAAGCATTTCCTAAAATTAGGCTAATTGGAAAGTAAAATATTTTGTACCTTCGTCGAGCTTGACTACTATGAAACCATAATTTCTATTTTCATAAATTAACCAATATAAACATTTATTCACAATTTTGAAACCTATAGCTAAAAGTGCTATGAAAGTAAAGATTGAAATGACATGATGTGCACATGATGTTGAGGAGGACAGTATGTATATATAGTGGGGGATTTATTTCAGGGGAACTAACTATCACATGCTATTTTGCATGATGCAACCTGAAAATAAATGTGTATCTATTAAATAAAAAATGAAACAAATATGCATATCGGTAAATATACTGTAGAATTTAAAACATTTTAACAAAAAATGAACACAAATTTTTATTATTATTATTATTATTATTATTATTATTATTATTTGGAAGTTTGGGTGTGCAAGAAAGAGCGACCCAACTCAATTGAGGGTAATCCATCCCTCTCCGAAACTCTAAATTTCTTTTGAATCCGCAAGAACGCAAGATATAATTTTTTCCAGATTGTAGTCTATCAACATTTCACATAACACCTGCGATTTTACAAATATCAAATGAATTAATGAATTAAAGTTAAATTTTATACAAACAAATATGTAAAAAAACAATACAGAAAGAGAGAGAGAGAGAGAGAGAGAGAATTTACAAGAATACGATATAATAAATGAATAAAGAATACGATATAAAGACACAAGTACGCAGAAGACAAACACTTCGAGCTCTGAAGATGATCTCAATAAAGATCGAAACGTTGGCACGATAAAGAAAATGTTTTTCTGAAACGTAAAATCATACCAGACTGCATCTCACGATAGCTGAATAATTAATAGTATAAAGTATTAAACAAATGTAAAATAAATTTACAATTTTAATAAAACCAAAGAGAGGAAAAGAACATAAACTGTCTAAACCGAAAAAAACCCACGGGTAAAGTCAGCGAGTGTAGCGACGAGTTACAAACAAATGCGGATAAATCGACACGCACACAAAACGGTCCCGAATAAATTGCGGATGTGTGTCCGCACGCAGTCTACACAAAGTCTTTTAAACTTGCGGGTCGCGGGACTGACTCGAACACGTGCGGTAGAGAAGAAGGGTGTCTGGACCCGTCATCAAGCGCGTCTCCTACAACAAAAACCCGTCACTTCATGGCCTTTTAGGTGTGCGACGTTCATATCACATAAATTCATCTTTATTAATAATAATAATAATTGCTTGTGTTTTAAACTAATTATTTTTAAACAAAATATAGTATGCTTGAACAGTGAGTTTGGTTTTCTCTAAACACTGTAGCATTTTAGATTGTTGTATTTTTCCTAATTCCTTAGTTCAGTTCAATTGAGTAGACCCTTTCTTAGGAAGTAGGGCGACTGATTGCTGCGATTCTTTTCCCCGGGTTCCTTTGGTACCTACCTTATGATCCAATGAACTTTGCATTCGAAGATGATGGATAGTAGTTTCTTCCACTTCATAGTGGAAACTAAATGTTGCGCTTTTCAGATGCCAATGGACTTTGCAAATCTGGCAGTGGTAGTGGTAACACTGAATTTTATTCTGTATAACTGGGGCAAGGTGCTTGTTAGGTTTGACGAGGTTCTTTAACCATTAGCTTATTATGGCACTTCTACATTGGTATTGTTTTCGTTTTGTGTGGACCCATTCCATGTTAATCCAAGTTTATGTTATTTCAGTTAGGATAGGTTTTTAGCCTGTAGTTGTTTTTATGGATCTTGACCAGTGTGTCTGCTTGTTTCCTAAATTCCTTTGTGCCCTGGCACCTCAGATGTTGGCACGAAACAAGGTTGTGTTGTTTTTACCAGGTTTTGGATGTCTTCACCGACTGTTTTAGATGTGCTATTTTTATATGGTAATGCTTTTAGGCTTGGCTATCTGATCTTGTGAGGATTTGTTTTTTCGGTGCAACATATTTTAAGATTTCCTATAGCAAAAGCTTTAATAGCGTGCATTTCAGCTTGATAGGCCGAGGTAGACGTATAGTAGTCCGATACCGACGAAGTAAAGATACTACACAAATATCGGATCGCAAGTATCCATACTGACGAAATATCGATACATTACAAATATCGGGTCAAAAGTATCGATACTTCTGAATACTCTGTTTATCTTTTTATTTTATCGTCAATAAACAACCGTTGTAGTCAGCCTCAACAACGACAAAACGTTATCATATCTCTTATTACTATTATTAAGGGAAGAAAATGAAAAAATTGACTAAAATTTATTTAAAAAATACTAACTTAACCCTAGTGGTTTGGTCCCTTAGGTAAAACGCTTTTTTGCTTATTTTTTTGTTTACCTTTCTACCTATTTCCATTGCTTTTATTTGGCAATAAATCCCCCAAATTTGATCCCGAGAAAATGTGTTGACGTTGTACCAATGAGTTTGATTCCACAAATTGGATTAGTTTTTTTTCATTCTAACTTGAAATTTCATAGTATAATAAAATAATGACAAGTAAAATCAAATTGAACTTTATTTACATCTATAAAGAAAAACATTATAAAGAATTGTGCTTCACCTTGGCACTGCAAACTCTAATGAACTATCCTTTTTTGAAAAATAATGCCATGCGTTGCTTTTTGGGGCAACTGACTAGTGAGGTGAGGAACGTAACGAAAAATGATTAGCGATGCTGACACACGATACGTTATCAGGAGTTATACTCGATTTTATAAATACAACTTTAATAAAATAATTTCTAACCTACATCGTACCAGACTTTATCTCATGAACATTAAATACTCAGTAATGAAAGGTGACTAAATATTACACATTTATAAATATAATATGATACTGACCATTTTCCTTTCGACACCGGGTATTGAATAAAATGTATCGATACCAAAATACTAAAGAAAAATACCGCACTCATATCCATCGTTACCGGACAACCGTAGGTAGACTACCCTGACGAGATTGATTGCCCATATTTTGGGCTTGCACAAAATATACCGACCCCGTCCTTTCACTGATATTAGAACCATCTTTGATTTTATCCAGATTTCTTCTTCCGTTTTTTAGTATGTTAAAACTCTACAGTAGTTTGCAAAGGATGTTTCCAGGATCATATAATCAATTTTACCAGGAGTGGGTGGGTGTCCAATACCTAAAAAGATGTATAGGTAATATAATAATAAAATCATCAATAATAATTTTTAATTTTTTAAAACTATTAATTATAATTTCCAAGTCCTGATGAAGTCCTCGAAAGCTCGACGAAGGAACTTGGTTTTCTCTTTCAGTTTGTCCTCTCTCCTAATAATCTAATAATATAAAATTAATAATAAAAAAAATTAATTAAAATTAATATAGTATAAAATTATATTATTTATAAATATTTATATAATATTAAAAAATGAATTTTTTTCCTTACAACTAAAAAGCAGCACTAGGTAGTTTATACATAGGAAAACTTGCAATAGGACTTGACCAGTAATAAATTTAACTTACGGAAAGACTTTACCAATTGGAATGGGTAGGCAGAATGCCAACCAATGAAGTAGTATTGAACTACCCCTGAAAAAAATCCTTCTAGGTGCCCAGAATCTAAATTATTTTCAATCAAGAGTTCATTAGGAACTCGAGGAGATTTAAAATCAATTCCTTTTCGTCCGAATACCCTTAATCTTGTTGATCGAACCAACGTTTCCTCGATAAAAAACCATTAACATTAATTGGCAATCCTGACCAAAGGGGAAGAAAATATAAGGAAGGAAGGGGGGGCTATAGATGGATGTGACCTCCAATCTTAAGACGGACGACAATGTAATAAGGATAGGGGCTGACGTCACAGTACCAACCACAATGCACCCTTTTGTCAGGCTCAATGACCGAAATAGCCTTTTATCACAGATGGGCCATTCTCTTGCAAAATCCCCTGCCTAGGGTTTGGCCGACTCGCTTCTGACGGTTTGGAAAGGAAAACCGCCTGAGGGAAACTGGATGGCACCAAGGTAACTTGACCAAGGCCGTCCTGGGGTTCGGGATAATTCGATTCCAGACGGAGAGATAAGCTAGGTCTTTTCATTCTTGGATTTGTATGAAAATTCGAGTTTCAATAGCGTTCCTCGATATATTGTTCATTGTTTTTTTTTTTGCACTGGGTTCAAGCGATGAACAAAACCTATCATTAATACATAAACATCCTCATCATTAATACTATAATTATTCAGATGTAGGTATCAGAAAAACATTTTCTTTATCGTGCCAACGTTTCGATCTTTTATTGAGATCATCTTCAGGGCTCAAAGTGTTTGTCTTCTGTGTAATTGTGCCATTCTTGTGTGTCGTGTTGAGACTGCCCACTCTACAGTCAGTGGCACTCACAACACGACTCGCAAGAATTACACAAGTATAGTTTAGTACAATGTAAGTTTTTGATGTCAGTCCGAGTTGACTAAGAACAAAGCCTTGTGGTCGGATTCAAGGTCGGTCTGATGTTTCGGTATATACTTAACCAATATTGATGATAGTGCGGGTTTGGGAGTCGGTGAACCGGAGCATGATTACTTATTGGGTCTGGCTGTTTGTTTTCTGTTCCTCACTGAAGACGTCGCAATGTCGAACGCACAACGGTTCAACACTCGTAACTATCTAACTTGATTTTCTGATGGTATCTCATCGTTGGGTTTTGTTTTCCACTCACTATTTTTTGATAAGCTCAAAGTGTTTTGGATGTTGGAGGTTGCTTGAATAGGATTCGAACAATGGTAGAAAAGGGCTGTATTGTAATGATTGTATTGCGATGTACCGGTATGTCAGCGGTATATGTGTTATGGGCCCAAGAATATCTACTTGCTGGACACTGGCTTATATTAGTACAATCGACAGCCCACTTAGATTAAGTAAAGATTAAGAAGTAGTGGCTAGGATGTGCTTGAGCCTGTAGAGGCTTATTGACTATATCAAGGAAAGCACCCAGGCATTTTTTAAAGAAATGGTGTCCATCACCACAAACGAAGATAAGAGATAAAAGTGAAATAATAGGATTTATTACTCTTGAGTCGGATTAAACTTTTTAATACGATTGTTGTAAAAATATGGGATTTATTATTTAAAAAATAAAAACATCTTTTAATTTAGATAGAAATAGTGTGTTGTCATGGCTTGAAGTAAGCTAAAGATGCAAAGTAGCAAGATAAATCTAGCAAGAGAAGGACCAAGAATGAGAAGTTTGATGCAGTTCTCACATCATAACGTAAGAAATAAAAAGTCCCCTGTTTACCTTAGTTCTCAGTTTTCAGTTTACAAATATATCGTTATGCCTCAACTCAATTACGCCGATCCCACATTGATGAGCGCAGCAATATCTTTGTTTGCGAAGCCTATGGCCCGAATTTGGCCAGCATGCCAGGGCAGTATTGTCGTGGGCGTTCAGTTTATTCAAAGCCCGCATCACCCACCACATTTTCCACCCTTGATCAACTTCATAGCTTTAATTGTCCAATTGTCCCTCGTCAGTGCCTACGCTCCCGACCCGGGGACTGTACAAACCTTGGGACACTCATCGTCCGTTGGCCCACTCTTTTCGACGGACTGATGTAGACCTCGTCCAAACGTCCCACGGGATGTGTTGATTCAAGAAAATAGTTCTATGTAGTAGAAAATATGGTACCACAGGGGTTTGCGCAAAACCCAATTGGACCATTTGAGCAATAGCTGATAGACTCACCCAACTGGTTAAAAATAATAGGCTAGATTTCTCTCTACGGTATGCTCATCATAGAAAAATATTCACATTTTTTCAAATCGTATATTTAACTTTCGTCTGTGATAAACGAAAAGCTAAACAAAAATATTTATATTTAAGTATGATCATGTTACATCAGTAAGTATCTGATGATGTTAGAAGGAAAATCTTTTTAAGAGTATATATTTTTCAAAATGCTTAATTTGTAATAGCCTTGTATTAATCTAACATAATTTATACTATCTAACGACTTTCATTCATTATCCGTAACACGATTGCTATAATTATAATACAATTGTCTCAGCAGTTTATGTTAAAATAACAAATCATAACGATAGAAAGTCAGTAATTATTGAAAATCTTTTTGTCTATTAAGGAACAGTTGTTTTCTTTGGTTAATAATCCTGATTTATAAGTTTCTCAACGATTTCTATAATATGTTTCAAACGATGCCTGTTTAATTTGTGTCAGAACGAGCTTCCATTCAATTGGGTAGGAAACATCGTTAATGAGGATCGTAACAATAAAATAGTGGATAGAAATAAGCCTGTAATTAACATGATCATAAAAATAATTGATCGTAATATTGACAATACCTACGTTATACCTATATTTGAAAAGTGTATAACTATTATAAAACATTATTTTGTTTTGAAATTAATCAATCGTGTGAAATGTTTTCTTGATAGAATTTACTTGTGCGCAATTTTAGGCATGTTGAAAAAATAAAACGGCCACTTACATAAGTCTGCGAATAATACATTTACCTAGCCAGGGAAAATATTATTAATAGTAGAAAGAATACACTTTCTGAAAATTCTGAAAATTTGCCTATTCTGAAACAAGATTTTCGAATGAAATTCTGCTGATGCACTACAAATACACCATATACTAGTCTTTTTATATTTTCTTTCCCACGATTTAATAGAAATGAACCTTTTTAAACAACTGCAGCAGAACTGTAAAATAATATAAAAAATGAAGTTTAAGCTTCATTCCGTAGAATCAAAAATATTACAAAACGACTACGTTTATTACCATTTTCGTTAAGGGTTTCTATTATGTCAATACGAAAATGTATTAATAATTTATCTCTATCTATAAAAAATACGAATTGAAATATTTCTGGCTCCTAAAAAAGACGGACATCTTCAGAAAGAATATTTGAACAATAATTAAGAATTTCTCAAGAATTTATTTATTCTCATCGAGCCAGAATGTCTCTGAGATTTAACCTAAAATCCTGTGATCTTTGTTTGCAAGGTGCAACTTTTCAACGTATAAGCACAAATGTTTGTGTAACTAAAATTAAACAAATGAAAATAAAAGAGCATTAACATTGTGCTAAAATAGCCATATGGCATTGCCTCGGGCCGATTTGTATTTGAAGCCAACCTGTAAATAATGCTTTGACTTTGAACAACCGTGACTTTAACCCCTGGGGAGTTTAGTTGGCACCAGTTGGACTTCAGCCGTACCTAATGCCAAAACCCGAAATGTCTTTGGACTAAAAAATGAAAGTAAATAGATAAAGAGTTAATTGGACCTGGGGATCTGCGGTTTTTTCAACCGTTGTTCAGATTACTTTCTATGCCCTTCACATCAATTTATCAACTAGTTAATTAGTGAGGTTGTATTTATACTAGGCTTAAGACTTAATCAACCATCCTGTAAGTCTCCATTGAACCATTCTCGAATTTTTAACCTGTAATTGAATGGCAGTCGTTTAAGCAGTATTTTAAATGCTAGGAGTGTCTTTTGATGAACCTTTACAAATCTTTTAATAAAAAAACCTTGCACCATTAGCCAACGAATAAATTAATGTTTGCAAAACTTCCTTACATTTGGCGCATTCTTTTATTTTAAGCTGGACCTCGCAAACTA
>CM077105.1:32469975-32490078 GCA_039619505.1 Cimex hemipterus | reverse complement strand
TATATATATATATTGTTTACTTATACATTAATGTATTACATTTGTGTTTTTAAAAGCAGTTGTAAAATTGAACAATTTTATTGTGAGCAAATTTTTAACGAATTAACTGATTAACCGAGCAAATACATAAACCGCATCTAACTCAAGGTCAGACAATAAAAATTCATCGGCATCTAATATATTGCTTTTTTCGGCAATTATCTCTAATCGTCTTTATAGAGGGGAGAAACTGGTTGGTGAACAAATCAATCTCATAGACAGTTTGGCAATCACGGAAACGCCTTGAAGTTATGTAAAGGAAACCGCATTTAACAAAGACACCCTGTTAACGCTAAAGCCCGAATTGGCCAAAAAAAGCAGCACTCAAGTGATAATTTATTCCCAAGGCAAGGCGTGACGTAAAAATTTAATATTAAACGCCCTACTCTAACTCAAGTCCCATTTAAAATTTATTTTTAAAAAAATCAGTCCCTATACGTTTAAATGATAAAATTAGTACAAAGTTCCAAAGACACTTTTAAGAATATCCTGCACACAAATTGTTACTGAAAATAACGAAAGATGTAGCAATTTCTGGTACTGGACCGTCTGTTCTCGGAATTTTGAACATACATGTTTCAACATTACCTATATTCATTCAAAAATTGTCTATTACTTAATGTAAATATATTTTTAATGTTTGATGGTACACACCTGGAAAAATTATATATTGAGCGCAACAAAAATTATTTTCCATTCTACATTTGATCATTATTCTTTTATTATTTCATGATTATCCAGTATCAAACGGAATTTAACTTGCAATCGACATATAATTCGCAATTGCATTGACATGTAGTTCTATTTTTGTTCTATTGTTTAATTATTTTTTTTTAAATTTGATGAATTAAAACATTCTAATTTGATGTACTCTCCGACTAACTTCAATTTGGCAGAAATAACACGGAAAAAGGGAATACATGTACATATAGAATTAAAAACAAGAGTTGAGAAACTACTCGTTCCCAGTACTACAACTATACTACAATGTTGTCTATTTAATTAAGACTTCCGTAATTACCACTGTCACTGTCTCTCGATGAGCTACCGCCGTAATTTTCTGTTTTGTCGGCGAGGAGGAGGGAATTCGTCGGGATGAGTTTATGGTGGTTTGGGAGGGTTTTATGAATCTTGTGGCAATGCAACATTTCGGACAAAAGGGACAGCTAGATCAGTATGAGCTGTTTCGTACAGGAAGGAACAGGTAAAATGTGTTTTTTTTTTAGGATTGAGGATTGACCAGTTTGGATGCTTCTGAGTTAAGAATGTTCAGAAATCAAATCTCAATCAAATCAATCAGAATCATTCTGAAATCAAGGGAAGTTTCAGTCCGTAAGTTCATATCGGTTGCATTACAATAAACCTATTATTTATGATTTCTATGACAGTGATCGGCCTAGATGAACAAGTACAGTCTTTTATTTGTCGTTTGGACGAACATCAAACATTTGTTGTTGTACATTCCTAAGTACGGCCCCTCACATGGAGTCAGGTTTTTATTAGGCATTAATTAATGTGGATAATGTTTGGGGACAATAAAGTTTCAAGTCAACTATTACTAAAATTAAATATAAAAAAATAATTACACATTTGAAGTTTCGTTGAAATTAAAAAGCAAGTTTCATGAGTGGGATTCGAACTCACGACCTTCGGCTGGGCACAGCCAGACGAGTAATGTGGACGTAAGACAAATGACATGAATAATTTGAGAAGAGCAGTTGGCTGATCAAACCGTAGTAATAAGCTTAATGGTTTTTGGCCTTTGTGAAATAAATGGCATTGCATTATTTCCAAAGTAAAGATCAGAAGAACATGCAACATAATATCAAGATGATTCATGTAGATTAATCAGTATTTTTAACAAAAAACATGACCTTTTTTCAAGGAAAAGTATCCGTTTTGTAATTTGATCATTTGAAGGCGGAGAAATCCAAGCAAGCACTGAAATGTAACAAAACAATAAAACATGTTAAGCAGTTAGCATTAATTAATTGTATTTACTGCTTTTTCTCACGAGACAAATATTCTAACCAGCCTTGTTTTTAAACGTGTTAAATTTAAAACCGTGGCCGTGAACCTCTCTCAACTTGCACATTCATTCGTCAATTCTCAACTAGCCTTAACAAGTAAAACGTATTATTTTTCTTTGTACATTCCCCTAAGCCAGAAAGTTTTTTTTATAACAGTGTGATGACTAAATATTTAGTATAATATTCTGCTTCATCGCATTTGCCAGTAAAGCGAGGGTTATCAGTTGGCAAACAATATAAATCTGGACCAAAAATTATGTCATGGTTTGACAATTTTTAAGGTTTAAAACTAGGCCTGTTTTTTTAAATGTATTTACATAAATTTTACGGCCTGTGTGTATAAGATGATAATAAAAATGAAATATTAATGACAACGTCAGAAGTGGTAATAAAATATAAAGCAATTACGCTCAACGCTTTTTGGGTAATTGGAGGATATGTTGATAATATAAAATATCCCGTTCACACATAGGTTATTACGTATTTCTTAGAAATCAGGGGAAAAAAGATAATTTTGGTTTGGATATTCAAAGAGATTGGAAAAACAAACATAATGTGGTTTACACAAATTGATATGTATCAAAAAATAAATGGAAAAAAGTGAATTTATGTTGAGTATTTGGACAACATAATTTTAATTCTAATCAATACTTAGAGAGCTATTATTTTTCAGTATAATCCTACTTAATTCGTTTATTTAATAATATAATTTTAATCTGTTTGAACGAACAAATTGAAAATTAGAAAATTCACCATTAACATTAAATCCCAGTTTCAAAGAGAAACTAAGTTGCATATGGGGTTGCTTGGAAGCAAATTTCTCACATCCACCTACTCTCACACAGCTTCCTGGTCACTTGGACTTCAGAGGAGGATTCGGGTCCAAAAACCTGCCAGATAGAATTGAGACGCAATTGTTATTGTTTGCCGTTGTTCGTCCGTGACTTTGACTCTGAAGGGAATTGTTGACCAGTGTGCCCAGTCAGGAAAACGGAAAAAGCTGAGGCGACCTTTTCTTTCCCAGGTCGTCTTCCTCTACTATTCGACGAAAAAACTTATTGTCCACCCTGGTCACACAATTAGTATTAAAAGCGTGCACCAAGAAGTCCGAATTTACAAGAATTTTAGTTTTAAACAATTTAACTTTAAAAAAATTAAAACGTACATGTCATACATTTTGATACCGTTCTAATGCCTAACGCTACAGTAATTCATCCATCTTCTCACCTACTGCAAAATAAAAAATAATACAAAAATATTGCACACGTTTCGATAAATTTTGTATTTTCTGATTGCATATTCCACACGTCAAGTTTTCTATGCCTTCATATTTGGTTTATGTCTTGTATCGTGCTTTCGAAAACCTGTCTTTCTAATATTTATTGCTGCTTTCCTGCACTATGAGTATTTTGTTTCCTCCAATATATTATAGGAGGTGTTTTTTTTTATTTATTTATTCATTTTTTTTTTATTTTATTTTTTTTTATTTTTTTTTTAGTGTCTAGGCATTGTGACCAAAGTGCGAATATGAGCTTTCAAAAATAATGTGCAATTTGTGCGTTTTCTAAATCCCACAATTTTAATTAATAAATTTTTGAAATTTATAGATGCGGAAGTGCATAATTGTCTCCAATGTTTTGGCCGTAAATGAGCTATAAATAAATAAGAAATGTTGAGTTACAATACAAACGTTGTTCTTCTGCAAATAAACCCTGGTATCGTTTGCTTACAGCCTACTCTGTTATTAGAAAGTGCGCCAAACGAAACCGTACCTACTGCCCAATGTTGCTGATATCTCTGTGTGCCAACCAACCGACCATGTCGACTTTCTTAATGATAAGATACTGTCCTATGCATATTTTGTGTGTGTGTGTGTGTGTGTGTGTGTGTGTGAGAGAGAGAGAGAGAGAGAGAGAGAGAGAGAGAGAGAGAGAGAGAGAGAGAGATGGAGAACAAAGAAGGATAGATGAAAAGGCAGCTATTGTAGATTTTTTTTAAAATGTGAGTTTTTGATTTGCTGGTTATCATTAAATTTTAAAACATACATAATTTTATAAATATTTTGTGAGGAGTCGGTAATAACAACTCTCCCAATTAAAAATACTTTTTTTTTAAATTTTATGGAGAAGAGTCCGCTTAATGTATTGATTGAAGTACTGGAACTCAGCCATCAAAGCGATAACGCTGAATAACGAAGGTCATGCCCTTTTCGGTAAACTCTTACTATGTTCATTATTTTGTTTACAAACTTTGGCCGTTCAATTGGATCATACTATTATCAATGTTTTTCCTGCAGTGTTTCCCAATTAAAAAATCCGTAGTATTTTAAATTATCAACACGTAAAGTTTGCAGTTTAAGAAATTGTATTACTTTTATTATTAATAACGCTTTCTTGCAAAGATTTTTTGTCTGTTTGCGACCACTCCATGTTCACTCTTGCTGGGTTGTGCAATAAATAAAAATTTATGACCCAGTGAATTATAAATTACTTTTAAGCAGGTCTACGATCTACCACATTAGCCAAGCCAAAAATCTCACACCCGCAAGAAAAGTGACACAAGTTGAAAAATTCTAAAAGCGGATTATTTAGTTTTTTGAAGTTTTAAGGTGCCTACTACAGGAAAAGTGCCTCAATTATAGGTGGTCTCTCAGCTGCTCGGCAGCCCCATGTGGCACTTTTGAATTGGCGGGAACACGCCCTCTACATTCGCGAAAAGTGGCATATCCCTGTCGAGCTTTATCTTTGAGAATATTTCACAGAAAATATGGCACATTTCGAGTTACTTCAGTTTTTTCTTGTTTAATGAACGATTTTATGCTGTACCGGAGTCACATGTTAACATTATGAAAAACAATTGTTAAATCACTTGTTGAAATATGTTTTTCGTAATGTGAAATTAATATAGACCCTGAAAAAAATAATACTCTTACCATTATCATGAGAACAAAAAAATTTAATCTAAAATACTGAGAGCCAATATATGCAAGAAAATTTATACAATTCACAAAGGGGTAGTTTTTACGGGCAATACTACTGGAATTTTAAAATTTTGTATTTTCCCTTAAGTCTTGGTAAAACGAAAGACAATATATGGATTAAGTCAGCTTTTAAAGCGAGCAACTGGAATGGTGAGTTCTTAATACAAAAAAAAGTAAAAATTGCTAACTATTCTATATAAGACAATTCTATAGTATATCGAGAGAGAGAGAGAGAGAGAGAGAGAGAGAGAGATAGATAGATAGAGATAGAGAGAGAGAGAGAGAGAGAGAGAGAGAGAGAGAGAGAGAGAGAGTGTTTGAGAGTCGCCACAACCTCTCAGCTCTGCAGCAGTCCCTTGTTTTAATATGATTCACCAACACTGAATCAAAATATGGTCTGAAAGAAGAACACAAATTCAGTTGTTAATGCCCAGCTTTCGACCTATTATGGTTATCATCTGCGCAAAATCTTAAATATGTACACAGATTGCCATATTTATATTTTTTACAGGAGATCTCAAATTTACTTGAAGACCGACTCTGTCCCAAGTTCTGTAGTTATATTGTACTGTCGATTGTCGATCTTTAGGCATATTAAAGATTGTTTTGCTCTGTTGATGGCCTTAAAAGGTAGGGCTCAAGCTTGGCAGTGTTCGTCAGTGAAAAAGTGGTAAAAATTTATTCATAATAATTCTAATATTTTAATATAACTAACATACAATAATTAAGTTCTAACATACATACTTACAAGAATTACTTAGAAGTCTTTAGAAAAACCCGATGATAACGGAGAAAACTAAAAAAAAAATATTAAAAGCGTTGATTCATTACTGAAAAATAACTAGTAAGGCAAAGATCACAGCATCATAGCACTTCATAACATTCTTAAAGATCAATGTTATGAAAGCCTTCGACAGTTTCGTTCATCTGCTGGAAGATGTTAGTGTTGTGACACTCGTTTGTTCTATCAATTTCGATCACCCTCCCGTTAAAGCGTCCCTGGGGTTTAATCTTACTAATTCATGATTATTATTAATAACACTTAACAAGCCGTAATTATCTTATGTTGAATCGTAAATGAAATGCTCTGTATGAAAGAAGGCAGGTCATAAATAACAACTTGGTTGACAAATATGCGACTAATTAGACTAATGCAGTAAAAAATCAATATTGCACTAGAACATATTTGTTAAGATTTTCTTAAATTTAGAAGTTATTTTTGAATAATTAAACTCAACTAGTATGTACAACACAGATAATAAAAACCTATGTTTATTTTGTGAAGATCATTGAATATCGACTTTTATGTACTAAACTTTACTTAGATTAAGATATAATATATTTTACTTTAACACTGCTTTATTTCTAAACGACCCCGCATAACGCGCCTTTTTTTAGAATACTTTTTATTATAAAGTAAATATTATTTAAATTAACAATGTCATCTACATACATACAAACAATATTGCACACATATTGTAAATGTATAAACACGTCGTAAATGTAATAATTACATTACAAATTAATGAAGGAAACAATTTAAGCTAATTAATCCTTGAAACAGATTCAAACAAAAGTCCATGAAAGAATGGTAGAAATCGTTTAAAATTAAAGTTATTAAAAATATTCAATGAAACAACTGTGGTCGAAAGTGTCCAGAAATGAAGAAATTATTTGTTTTTGAGTAGTGCGTGAGAAGGGAATATTACCACTTATCTCACAACTAGTCAATACAGGGGAAGTTAATTGAAGAACCTATGGAAGAACAAGACAATATCAAATTAATTGACAGACAAACTGAGAGCTTCGAGAACTAAAATTTCAAGTAGAAGCGGAAAAGGAAAAACTGATGATTCCTCAACTACTACCTCAAAATTGACTAACAATAAATAATGAATGTTTCTCTGAGACCGATCAAGCCAAGTAACGTTTTTTTGAATACCGGATATTATAATAAAACAACATGGGCGCAATACAGGGACTACACAAGTTGTCCTTTTTAGATGGCCCAGCTGAATTTCTCTTGAACAAATGACACTATAAAAAGTGTAATATTTTTTAGTCTAGTTTCAAATTTTTACATTTTTTTTTGTAGAAAAAAGGGTACCTTAGGCCCAGTGCAACTTCAAAATTTCACATACGACACTATACATTCTGACATACCATTTTAAAGGATTTGTACGCAGAAAAAAATGGTGTAATAGGATTGTAAATGATGGAAAAAGTTAGAAAACACATTTCGTTTGTTCCTTCGTTCATTCCAATTGTTTGCTTCTTCAATAAAGTAAATATAAATTGCTTTTAATGTTTACATTTTGTCATTTTTTGTCAAACTCACATTATGAGAGCAACTCTTTTACAATAGTAATATTTGTTATATTCAGTATTCCGTTCAAAATGAACCGAAGAGCACATTTTTCAGAGCAACACCTAGTTCATTTATACGTCTACTTTTATCTATCTGCTTATCTTATATATTGTTCAAAAACATGACCAAGAAATTGTGTTTTACTTTTTTAAAAATAGGCCTTATGGTTTATTAGAATTTTTTGATGATAACAGAGTAATAAATAAAATAAAAATAATTTTTTATGAAACATATAATGTCTTATTATTGTATTAACTTTGAAATTAGGATTAGTATGATCTGCCACAATGAGACTTACTGGTGGACGTTGTTTATATTCCATAGGAGTAGGAAAAGTTATTTTAACTGTATGGATAAAACACAAGTATTTTTATTTTCATCTTTCCTTTTAAAGCATTAGATTTAAAAAAAATTATGGATAACAAAAGTTTATATATATATTTTATACTTGAGTCTTTTAAGTTATATTTCACACGTTTTCCGAAACCCCTTGACAAAGCGTAGCGAATTAACTTAATCCGTTAATTTTTGCGTTAAATTTTAATTTGATTATTAAAAAAAGGATTTTTTCTACGTTCTACTAAATTGAAAATGAATGCAAAGCTAAAGCTGTTTTATTGTTTATTGTCCACGCACACACTACTTACTAATATTACAGCCTTCTTGATTCAAAAACGTCGTGTGGTCTTTGTCATTAAATGCTTTGAGAGATGTTCTTGGATAACACGTTACCCACATGATTTAATGTTAAACAGTTAAGTTCTAGAGTAGATGAAAAGTCATGAGGAAATCAATCCCGCGAGATAAATGGTCTTGGATTTTTAAAGCTTGGGATAGAAATTTCTGTAAAACAGCTTGGGCTTTATTCGTCGGCGTATAGGACCTCTTACAAAGGGGGATGGAATGAGGTTTAATTGCATTGGCAAACAGTCCTGCCACCCCTTCGAGGGTGGGAAAGGAGCCAAGGTAGGGAGAAAGCTAACATTTTTATTTGAGGTCGTCCTCAACCCTCAAGATGAAAGGAATACCGCCATTATTGACCCGGGTGGTAAAAAGGGCGGCCATCAGCCCTTTTGTCTTTCAATACAGTTTCTAATCAGTTGTGCTTACAACCACAATGCTTGAAAAATTTAGACGAGGGATGATGGTTAATTTGCTGTTATAATATATAAGCGCAATAAAGTGAAAGCTTTATGAACTAGAAACAAAAACGTTTTTAAATACTGTTGTTAGATTAATGAATTTGCAATTATGGTAGTTTCACAACGTTTTTACTCTTATGTGTTATTTCGCTTAGTCCCTTATACGTTCATGAAAGGTAAAAAAGCTGTCAGTGTAATCTGTGACTGTGCTAATCGTGCTAATTGTGTCAAAGTCGAGAAATTTTGAGACGCAAGTGTCGACACTACCTCAGCCTGGGTTCTGCGCCAGTGTGCTATTTTGTAATCTCTTTGAAGGTTGTTAAACCAAAACACGACTCACCCAAGACACCCACTATCTGTATAAACATCCTTTTAACGTTAGCCTTTGGCTTAGTTACCACGTGTTAAAATGCAATCGTTGTCATAGTTGAATAAAATTCAATTTCATCAAACGAAATTCAACAAGGCACTTTTAAAAAGTTTAACCTATCAACTCTGCCATTTTACATACCTTTAGCATTAAAAACATCAATTAATTGGTGGTCTTAAACACAATAAAAAAAAACCCGAAAAAATGTATTAAAAAACCAACATTTCGATAAATTTAGCATGTGAAATTAAAAAAAAATCGTTCTAACCTATTAAAGACAATACAAAAATGGCGTGAACACACTTAGTGTCTGGTTTGTTTTTCATATGACCAGGTCGCTGCTTTCTTTTGAAAGGAGTTGTTGATTTGTACGCCCATGTCTTCATAAACTCACAATTGAAGGGATTATTGTTGATGGGAGTAAATGCAGAAACGCGTCAGACATAAAAACTAGCTATGATACACTGGATGCACACCAAACAACACGTTTTATCACCAATACGACCCAAACATCTCTCACAATGATTATTTTACGTTTTAAATGGTGCGTTTAAAAGAGTCATCCAGTACCGCTATGGAAACATGTAAAACCAACATTACGTGAATATAATTAATTTAGATGCACTAAAATTTCCAATAATTACGAATGGTTATGTATTTTTAGAACACATATTATCGTTTATAAGTCGGTTAAACAGTTGTTTCCCCGAAGGACAAAACGTGCCAAGTCTGAAAATTCCCCCGGTTAACCCACAAAGATAGAAACGTATTTAATCTCGAATTCTTTTTATCACCTAATGGGCCTGCAAAGTATTTAATAAACGACCTAGATGCTTTCGTAATTTTTTGAATATACGCCCTTGCTGTTTATTGAGAGTCCGCCCCAATTTTACACTCTTTGTTTAGCCTTAAACATTTATCCTTTAAGTATGAAATATTCCCAGATAAATGAGCGTTTAATAATAATCATTTTTAATTTTTTAAATATCATTTTTATTTTTTAATTCACCATACATTACAATTACCGTCACTTCTGTAATACTTAACACTGAGAAAGAAAATATAATAGACATGTACAATTAAAAATAAAAAGAGAGGAGAAACTACTGATTGGCATTGTCCCAAAGATACCACAATGTTATCTATTTAAGACTTATGTCGCTGACACTGGAAAAGACATCCCACAGCCATCGTGTCTATAATCGACAATGTAGTACAAGAAGGTTTGAGACAATTCATGGGAATGAGCATTTGTGAATTTGAGGATTGTTGTTGAGAATCCGTGAGAATATTATAACATAATTGACAATGGAATATTTAGGTCTATAATGTGGTAGTTTCGTTGGTCACATAAAATGGATCCTTAAAGATTTTTCTTTGGCCTGGACGGTTTAGTTCGGATGTGGTGGATATCGGTTTTGGATATTAGTACTCACACAAAAGTTCTTTGAATCAAAAGTTCAAAAAGTGAAAGGTTTTTTTATTTGTGAGAAAGAAGTCAGTCCGTTTACTTACGTGTAAGAGCCCTGTATAATGCCATAACATCTTGACGTTTGAGTAGTGCGTGTGGATTCCTCATCAAATATTTGTCATTGTACAGGTCCCTAGGTATCGCACGTTGTCCTCTGTTGGAAGGAGGTTATCATTGAAGAAATTCGAAGGATTGCGGAGAATGAAGCGTATGTGGATAGCCCCAGAAGTCAAAGCAGGAGATAATGTGGATGACGAGATGATACAAGAATTTAGAATGGGAAGAATTATTTTTAATAGGAGCTTTTCTAAAATGTTCCTAAACTGTGTATAGGTCTACACTTAGGCCTAGACTTATAGGCCTACACAAGATAGATGGATTTTTTTAATAGTTTAGGGAACATACCGATTTAGATCTTCAAGCTAGCCTTTCAAGCTTCAAGAAAAAAGGTTTTAAGAAGAACAGCTTTTATCGTATAATAATGAATAATTTAATGTATAATTTAATGAATTATGACAGCATTTTTGGGAAGGTTTTGGAGGGTTTTAGAACTAACACGGTCTAAACCTGGAGCTTTTTTTCAATTTGATATGTTGTACGGTAAAATGATGCCTGAAGGTAAAGTGGTTTAGGATAGAGAGGTAGTGGTATTTTAATATTTTTGAATATCCATTCGATTTAGTGGTTTGATTGACCAAGTTACTTATTTAAATTTATCATTCTTTGTGTGTAAGGTCTTGGTTGAAATGAAAAAGTTAGTGCCATTAACGGGATTCGAACCCACGACCTTCGGCTTAATACGCCGCTGCTCTGATCAATTGATCACGATAGTTCAAGTGGTTAGAGCAGGGCTTATTGAGCCGAAGTTTGTGGGTTCGAATCCCGCCCATGACGGTAACTTTTTCATTTTTCAATTTGTTGCGAGCAATATTGGTCTATGGTGTAATTTAAAAATTAGACGTTTTTGAAAATAACAAATGAACTAGAAATTTCCGTGTATTTATGTTAATGGTTATATTAAAAGTCGAACACTTTACTAATTAATTAAAGTTTCCATTATTGTTTTTAATTTACATCCATGTATTTTTTTGAAGCAAAGATTTAGACATTTGTCAACTGTCCTCCCTGGTGAAAAACAGTCACGAATGAAAACGACAGATGAAAATAATTTTTTGGCACAGCTCACCTCACGGAAGTTGTAAAAAGGGCTTATTTTTAAAATCCTATAGTCTTGCTAATACCATGAAAAACTATCGTCTAATAGTCCTTTAAATAAGAATGACCAGATGCACATAGTAAAGAAAATCATTTAAATGCAAGTTATCAAAACAGGTTTTTTATAAAAATCCTTAGTCTTGGTAATAACGTATAAAACAAACACGTAATCCTTTAAGCACAAAGAATTAGGTACTCAGTGGCAAAGAAAACCATTCAATCTACCTGTTGTTAAGCTTGTATATACATATAAGTTTACCAGTTGTATTTATTAACGTTATAATAAATTCTGGTGGTATTATTTAAGTCCCGAAACCCTATCGGTTGTTTTACTGGCTGAGAAATTTAAATTTTTTCGACATATGTCAAAATAAATTGCTTTGATTAGCAAAGTTAAGGAATTAACAGTATTTTGCTTTAATTTTTCTCATATATACATTTTGTAACAACCCAAATCAGACAGTCACATCACAATGACAACCAGCTGTAATAATTGGACCCTGAGACGATCAGTAATGATCAAACTGTCGAAAAGGATTAATCAAACTGGCAAATATCGCAGCGTGAAATTGCGTTCGAAGGCCTAATCGCAATATTTTGAAGAACTTTCATGTCCCAGGCGTGATCGAACATTCGTGGCATTATTTTGTAATTGCTTGGATAAAAGTTGAAGGATGAAAAGACCAAACAACGTATTTTACACTGCTATTTGTTCTTTTGTCCTGTCTTAGACAAATAATTAAAAATAATTGCATCGTATTAACTTATTTGATATGGCATAACTATATTTGTATTTAGTTTTTCTAACCAATTGTAAATCTTAAAAATATGAAACCTTACTCTTGGCACTCTAAATATTTATACGCAATTTGCCAATTCTTATTGAGGTCCTAATAATTACTTTTATGGTCAAGTTTGCAATCTCCTCTGAACCAATTTTGCATGTACATTACTTTTAGATTTTGTCTGAGGGCGTCTTCGCTTACTGATGATAGATTGGTAAATGTAACTATGGAAGTAGTAACGCGTAGTGTTTTATGGTTTATTTCTTTGCATTTCTAGTCTCACCATTACTACAGTGAGTTTGATCCTAATAAGGCAAGCTTTTTTTACGTTTGCAAATGATAAAAATATCTCATCGAGGCTCTATGATAGAGACTGTTAATCTGAAACAACTCTCATGTATAGAACACTTTTGGTGTCAGATATTTGTTTTATAATTTGGTGACAAAGGGGTTTCAATGGATTTCCAGGAATATTTTGGTTTCTGTGATGAAGCACAAAATTCTTCTCAACGATGTAGTATCTAGGTTGGTTTTTCCTCGCTATTGCACGGTAGTTGTAGGGGATATGTTTATTGTTGTATCTGGCTCTTCTACTAAAAAAATATATCTGTTAGAGGTTTTAGTTCCTTTCTGTTGAGTAAGAATTCCATTGGGTTGTTTTTTAAATTAGTCCTTTTGCTTGTATCTTGCCTTGAAAACGTTTCCAGTATTTGTTGTTTGTTCAAGAATCCAAGAATTCTTATTTTCTATGCCACAAAATTTTCTATGCTAATATGCTATTAGTAAATCACAGTCTAGAGCAGTCTCCCTATCAGATAGTATTATTATTGTTGCACCATTGAGATGATAGTAATTAAAGCTTTAAACTAAATTGAAGATTACAACTACTTAAAAACTACAATTACTTAAAAGACAGTGGAGGCCGAAGGTCATGTGCTTATATCCATACCATATACCACAGAAGAGCTTCAAGGTCTTCTTTTTTTAATTGTCCTTCCATTCTGCTCTGTTTCCAAAAATTATGTTAAACAATTTTTTAAAGTCTTGTTTTCTCTGATACTTCATATAAACATATATGGAATTCAGGGTTTTTGGCTGCAGCTACTCTGGTTAACATCTGTATCAATTAAACTGATTGGACGTTAAAACTAAGACGGCAGTCGTTCTCAGTTATTTGCCCTCGTTGAGAAAGATGTTCTCAGTGCTATTTGAATAGTAGGGCATACCTGCATCATTTCCTTTGTGAATGGCCAGTGTTGGCAGAATTTCGATGATTCCAAATTTTCCCTCACTGGTACAGCAGCTGTTAAAAATTAAACGAGTCCACTGTGGAAACCGATAATTCATTTTCGAGAAAACCTTGGAATACAAGGTACTGCTTAACAAAGTAATTCCACTTGTGGTCACTGATAAAGTAGTGTACTAGTCTGTTTAAAATTTTATTTCATATTTTAGAAGGAACTATTAAGGAGAGGGAAAGAAAAGAGTATGGTTTTTATTTTATACCATAATGCTTGTCTATGTATTAAGTTTTTATGTTTAATTAAATTTTGGTTTTTTATTATCGATTAAGGCTTAAGTTTATAAAACAACACTTCCAACTAAATGAATCATTATACTATGTTATCAAATATACATTCTGACATTTATCTCTTTGTTAATGCTATGTTTTTAATTTACTGTAACTATAAATATATATTTTGCAAACCATTGTTATTAAGAATAGGCCTTATTGAAATAGTTAACTCACAATACATGAAGAAATATAGGAAGACAACAAAGTATAACTTTCAAAGAGTCATTTTTGTGACATGATTATAAAAAATTCCATATCTCCAATACAGGTTTTACTATGAGAAAATGGGCATGCTATAACTTTCTTGGTATTCCTTGACGCCCTGACGTAGCAGTTTTGTATATTTTGTCGGCATCCATAGGCATGTCATGAATCATAGTTTACATAATCCATAGTGAACTTAATTGACAGCTATGGCTAAATCTTATTTCTAGCCTTATTACAACAGTTACGAACATAATAAAAGTAAGTATTTTTAATCATCCGTGATTCGTTAGTTCTTCATTAAAATACTTAAATGTACGATAAAAGGAAAGATGGACTATAATTATGATGGACGGCAGTTTTAGCAATGCCTACTATGTATTTTTTAATCAATTATCAAAATTTTCAAGCAAGTAATTAAAAAGTTTTAATATAATATTCATGCTGCTCAGGACGAAAATGTATTAAATTATATCCATACGGTATGCACGACAACTAACCAAAACTTGTTTGACGAGATATTAGGATTTTACATGAAAACATTTATTACGAGATTAAAATTTCTAATGCTTCTTAAAAAGACATTTGAACCATTTAAGTGGCCGCTTCACACGCTGCGTCCTCTCCCGATGGAAGTGTAATTAAAGTGTTGTATAAGACTAATTTCTTGCCTCGCTTCAGCATGAAATGACCGGGCGAGATTAGTTTTTAATCTCACGTAAATATTCACGGTCAAGTTATTTTTACCGTGGCGATGTAATGCCAATTCGTGGTTTTATGTGTGACAAGACCGGAAGCGTCCAACCGTCCAGGGTAAACGGACCGTTTGTGCTGCAAATGATCTCAGTCACTTACGGGTCGTTTAATGTATTAAATTGGTTTTGTGCAAGATAGCTTTTGATGTCTGCGGTTAAACATATCATGTTGAAAATGTTGTTATTTTAGTATTGTTGGTCATGTATAGAGTGTAAGCAGTTCTGGTCTCCAGGAACGCGTCCTTCATCAGAGTATGCTGCAGAAACTCAATCCTTCTTTTCTAGAAATATCGTATCCTAAAATACTCCTATTTTCATCGTTTTCTCCATGTTATGTAACGAACCCCAACCGTTGATTCGTACAACCTTCCCTGGCGCTGCTCAAGGGAGCACCTACAATAGGTCCGTTACATTTCAGCATGCACTCGATATTATAATTCCCTTAACACTCTGCTTCACCTTTGCTGACAGTACAGGAACCTTCTCCGGAATCCTTGATTCCGAATCAATCTGTCCAAGTACACCTCTACTTTAGGACCATCTTAAATGGTTTTTCCGATACCCATGTGTGCCCATTACCGTCAAACGAAAATACTCCTTTCCGCTTATTTGATTTGCTCTAATCCATTTCTAATCAATTTAAACATTTTAATAAATTAAACAATTTAAACATTGAACAAATAAACTGTCTTAACAATTAATTACGGTTTTCAGTTGAGATAAAAGAAAGTTAATGGCACAAGAGGGATTCGAACTCACGACCTTCGGCTAGATACGCCGCTGCTCTACCACCTGAGCTATCGTGACCTCGATCCTCTCGGACATCAACTCCCCATCTCAACCTCACCTTACGAGTTTTGCCTCCTTTTGCCATATTTCAAATGCCGTGTAATCGGTTTGATTCTCGGCGACAGATGAAATGGCCACGGAGACCATTCGTATAGGTATACTTCATTTTTACTTATTAAATTCACAAGTTTTCGTCGTCCGCGTGACCAATTAATATCTCTCAATTTGGATTCTCGACGACAATTGGAATGGCGACGGAGAGCTTTAGTGAAGTGTACTTCATTTTTAAATCGTTATTCACTGTTTTCGTGGTCCGCTCGACCAATTAATTTATAACAATTAATTACGGTTTTCAGTTGAGATGAAAAAATTGATGTCCGAGTGGATTGAGGTCACGATAGCTCAGGTGGTGGAGCAGCGGCGTATCTAGCCGAAGGTCGTGGGTTCGAATCCCTCTCGTGCCATCAACTTTTTTTTCATCTCTACTGAAAACCGTAATTAATTGTTATAAATTAATTGGTCGAGCGGACAACGAAAACAGTGAATAACTGTCTTTACATTTACCCCCATTTTGTAATTATATTTTCTTCCAACAACAACATATATTATTGAAGCTAGATTAATTTATTTTATGTTTGCTTAACGACATGTATGATTCATTGGGACCTAATAAATAAGTATTTTACCACGTACAACAATTAATAAGCTTATAACAAATACGAAGTAAAAATTGTATGTATTCTTCTTATCTAATTCATCTTTTTAAAATAGCTAGATCAAGGGTGAAAAAAATTATCTTTTATCGTCATGTATGTACCAACGTACCTATCCATATTAATATGTGTTTACCATTTGAAACAATTCAGTTATATAATTCAGAAAAAAGCACCAATAAAATACCCAGCATTGTTGTTTTATGTGACCCTGAATCGTGACTGAAAAACAAGAGAGGATGATGATCGGTTACCAAAAATGTTCAGAACCATCCAAAGTACATACTAAAAAACACCTCTTGTGTGCCTAAAGTTTACCTTATATTGGGTTGTCCGGAAAATAATGCAGGATTTTAAGTTTTCATTAAAAAAAATCTATATAAAATATTCTGTTTACGTTTACAGGATTACTCATTTGTATGAATGTCAACACTTATTAATCCTCTTCCAAATGATATTGTTTGTTTACCTCTGTAGCATTCCGCTACTTGGAAATAATTCAGTCATCCTTATAATGTCAAAGCGAGAATTTCGTACGATTTTCTTTTACGAGTTTAAACTCGGCCGAAGCGGAGCCCAAACGGCTAGAAACATTAACCAAGTCTGGGGCGAGGGTTGTGTTAATGAGTGCACTGTGCAAAGGTGGTTTAAAAAATTTCGGGAGGGAGATTTCAGCCTTGAAGATGAAGAAGGTCGTGGAAGGCCTTCCTCTCTTAATGATGATGTTCTGCGATCAGTGGTGGAAGAAAACCCCAAAACAACTGTTCGAGAACTTGCAGAGCAACTCAAAGTCAGTAAAACGACCGTCGCTGACCACCTCAAGGCGATTGGAAAAGTGAAAAAAAAAGGTAATGGTTACGGTATGGTGGGCTTCATTTGGTTTAATACACTACAGCTTCTTAAATCCTGGCGAAACCATCAATGCTGAATCATACTGTAACCAAATTAATACCATGCATCCCTCCCGGGCATGAGGGTAAACTGCGTCCACAAACACAACACCCCCATACACCTACACAGACACAAGCACATATACATTATATACACCTTAGGGTTACCGCCCCTAGGAAGGTTCTTGAGACGAACTCAAAGTCTCACGTCCTGGGATTGGCGACCCAGCACGGACATAACTCCGCTACACCTAACACTAAGTGGAGTGAGGGCGGGAGACTTGGGCGATGTTCGGTCTTCCGTCGACATGCCACCACCAACACACAGGCCGATGCACGCGGCCAAGGGCCTCGGAACCCGAAGATAACAAACGCAAATTACCGTGCACACCATACCACACCAACAACACACAGTTCTCAACTGGAGGGGGCGGTCTCCCGGTCTGGTTGAGTGTCCATGAGCCCTGCGGCTGTGAGGGTACAGGAGGAAAACTGGGTTACGGCACTCCCGGGCCGCGAGGTAGTACAGGGACCCGAACCCCGGAATAGCCACCGGGGAGGCTGTCCTATCACCTCGTGTATAATGGCGTGATGCCTAGTACTGCCAGCTGGCGACTGGATGGTTACCGTGCTGGGCATCGCGGCGGGCCCTCTCGAGGCCACACAGTTTGCGGGGCCCTTGGGGTATCGCTCTGGCGGGCCGGGGGACCGACTCCAAAGGCTGAGAACTGTACACACATGACACAATACATCCTTACAGACAAAACACAATAGTAAATGAAAATGGAAGAAAAAGAAAATAATATAGGAGTAAAAGTGCCTACTCCGACTAGCCCGGGCCCGACCAGCCCTACTACACCCCATCCCATCCCAAAGCCACGACCTCTCCAAACTCCTCTCTCAATCCCGCCTAAGGATTTGCTTCCCTTTCCCTCTCAGACCCACGTCCCCCCACCCCCTGCAAACCCATCACCCCCCTCCCCACTGCCATCCACTTCTTCTCATACATTGGAGGATGAAGGCTTCATTCTTGTTGCTGGGAAAAGGAAAAGAATTCCCACAAACTCGCCAAAGAGTGCAACGCAAACTTCAATTGTACCTGTGTCCCCCTTGTCACCGGCACAAAAAAAGAGAAAGGAAATAGTATCCGAAAAGAAGGAGAAGAAAGAAAAGAAAAAGAAATGGCGAAGTGGTGCCTCGTCGCTGGGTCTCGGGATTAGTGGAATTACTCCTCTCGGCGAGACCTACCAAACGAGGTACTATAATGTAGCAAGGAAAGAAGGAGATTTTAAATCTACATGCCCTTTCCTTCTACACAGAGAAATAAAAAAGATAGCAATAACAAACTCTATCACAAAAAGTAGAGATGGGAAAATATGCATAGGAGTGATTGGAAAAGAAACTGAGGCAAAACTGATGTCGTTAAAGACGCTGGCTGGGCATGAGGTCGAGGTTACTCCTCATCAAAGGTTGAACACCTCCAGAGGAGTAGTAGTATGCCGAGACCTCATGAATAGCGGCATTGATGACATCAAAGAAGGCCTTGGTGACCAGGGAGTGTTGGAGGTGAGGAGAATGAACACTCGCCGGAACGGACAAATTGTCCCTTCGGCGAGTCTAATCCTCACCTTCGATGCCCCAAGATGCCCAGACGAAATAAGGGCGGCGTTCTACAAACTGAAAGTCCGCCCTTATATCCCGCCTCCGCAAAGGTGCTACCGTTGCCAGAAATTTGGCCATATCTCTCTTCGATGTAAATCCCCGCAGGAAGTTTGTGAGTGTGGGCGGGAAGCACACCCAAAAGAATCGAAGTGCTCAGACCCCCCCACTTGCGTGAACTGCGGAGGATGTCATACGGCTCGATCCGTCAGCTGCCCTGTTCTCTCGAAAGAACAAGAAATACAGAAATTGAAAACAATTAACAAAATGAGCTTTCGTGAGGCCAGAGCGGTGGTCGAAAATAGAGGCACTGCAGGGACATACGCCCAAGCGGCAGCCCGTCCCGCTCCGGGGCCAAGTGTCTCGGAGCAAACCCTGGCGGCTGATCCTGAGAGAGATGTCGCCAAAGCCCCACCTTTGACAGCGGGGGCAAAAGAAAGGGTGGTCCCTGCCTCCCTTCCACAAAGGAGGATGGCAACATCCTCTTCCCAAACTTCCCCTACACGGGGAGTCGAGGCTGCTCATGGGAGGCAGCTCGACAACCCGGGGGCAGGCATGCCCCCACCAAAGCTGCCGTCTTCTGTGACGGTAGCTTCAAACTTAACAGCTCCGTCACGCCTTAATTGGGTGACGGACATAGAAGCGACGTCTGGGTCGGAAACCTCATCAGCTGGCCCTGATCCTCCTACCCGGAGGAAGAAGGGGTGGCAGAAAGGTCGACCCAGATCAAACACGAGAAAAAAGAAACCGACTGAAAGCAACTAATGGAGTCCATTCTACAATGGAACTGCAGAGGCATAAACAATAAACGACAAATGCTGCAGTTAATGGTCAGGAAACATGTACCGATGGCGATACTCCTACAAGAGACCCGAATCCGCCCGGGGGCGCGCCTCGAACTGAGGGGGTACAAAACCCTCTCTAGAGAGGTGCAGCCGGATCCGGGCGGCAGGGCCCATGGAGGAGTGGCCATCTTAATAAGAGAAAATGTACCGGTACATGAGGTGAGGTTAAACACCGAAATACAGGCGATCGCAGCTGAGATAGCGGCGCCGATGAACCTCACCCTGTGTTCCGTCTATCTCCCTCCAGATGGGTCGTGGCACAGTAGTGAGGT
>CM077105.1:32433056-32454975 GCA_039619505.1 Cimex hemipterus | reverse complement strand
AACAGCAGATATATATATATATATATATATATATATGTTTGTGCGTGTAAAATAGGGATAAACTTTTTGGCAGTTTAAGTGTAGTTGAAATAATTGGAATATTGTTCATCCGACGGAGATCGTAGGTTCGAATCCCGCTCGTGACACTAATTTTTCATTTCAAGCAAAAACCTTACATAAAAAGAATAATTAATATACGAATTATGACCACTAAGCAAATATGGATTCTTCTCGAGGCTTGGTTTTGTTTGGCTCCTGAAACTTAAAATTACTGAATCGATTTGTGTATTAAATTTATTGCTACAATAACTTTTACTAGCAATGAGTGACACACAATTATACATGCGAGTTCTTAATGATATTCGTTGAGAATCAGTTTTATTAAAGTTGCCTGCTTTCTTGAAAACAACAAAAAGCAGTATGTTTCCTCTTTTATTCCAGAAAATAAATGTCTCTGTTAATATTTTTAGAAATGTTTGTACATTTCCAAAAGATTTAAACTGCGATTGGAGCGGCCTGTTTTCTTTACACGGTTTAATGCGGTAAAAACGACAGTATTTCAACGTTGAGATGCTCTCCTTGCCAATAAAAGGCCTATCTACAATCTGAGAACGGAGCACCTCAGAGAACCAGTTTGTCCGGGTTTCCGATCGACAGTTTTGTTTCCTACGTTTGGAGTTCAAAGCTGAAAAACAAAGATTCTGGATCTATGTTGGCCAATATCGGGTCTCAGGAAGTGATTGTTACGTAGCAAATCACAAAAATATTGTTGAAAAATTGAATCGCCTGGATAACAACTTTTAAACTAACATTTACGTTAGGATAATTTGTACACTAATCAAATTACTGAGCGGTTTCCGAACAGGAAAATATGATTGTTAATTAATTGAAGATTAAAAATTATTAGCCGTGAAAATTCATTTTCTACCCTATCCGGTTCTTTTAAAACGCGTACGTTTTTATTTTAATTTCCCCGTATCAGCGGATTAAAATAATCATTCCATCGAAATACAGTAGAGTAAACGCAACCTGGTAAATTAGCAGACTCCACAAAAATTCCCTAAGACTAAAATAAATTCATTCGTAATGATGAAATGAATTTGTACTAACAATTATATCGAATTGTCAAAAGGTGTTAATTTTAAGAAATATTTAATGAAAAGCTTTTTGAAGGGTTATAATATTTCGAGACACAACAGAAAAGTAGTATTTTGAATTTTTAAAATAAAAATAACAATACTTCGCGTTTTGGCGATCCTGTGCCGGTATCAGTTATATACTTTATTTCTTTCGTCGCAAAAACATTTTTTATCAAAATTATTACATGCATAAGTCATTTGTTTTCCACATATTATGATCAGACAATCGTATGCAGCATCGTAAAAGAGATTTTACACGAAAATCTCAAAAATTGCGACAACGACTCTGCTGATATCCAAAAAAACTTTACAAGAGTTTTGCTCTATAAAATGCACGCAATAAAAATCTTGCTTCCATAATTAAATCAGAAAAAATTGTTGTTTCAGCTGAAAGAAAACATGTTCAGTTTTTCAAGATGTGTCACTGTCAAATTTGAATAAGCTGTACAGGATTTTTCTTAATTTTTAAATTTAAGGGTTCATTTAAACTATTCGCGTTGTGATGATCTACATGAGTAGAAGCTGAAATAGCATAAAAAGATACCATGGACTTTGCATGGATCAGCGAATGACGTACGAGCTAATTGTTCTTTACTTGGATTATGAAAAAATAAATATAAAATAACTAGTAGTAATAAAACTACTAGTTCTTTACATATTACAATGTATATTAATATCAATAAATTGAGACCGGTAGTATTTTAGGCGAGACTTTCTTAGCTGATTGTGGGACCTGTCTCCTAGGGTGTTGTTTAACAAATATTACCAATTCTTTATGACAGAGAGAAATTTTACAAAAGAGATTCTGTGTATAAGGATTCATGAATGTCATATTTTGACGCACCCATTTGCATAAACCATAACACCTATGCGCATAGCTACGTAACACTGGACATTAGTAAAAAAAGTCTCCGTGCGATGCCAGCCCAAACAACGTTTATTTTTTTATGGCTATGAGAATACACATTTAAGTATGTAAAAAGTTGCCTAAAACGAAACTCTGCCTCAGCCGCCAAAGCGAGAAAGAAGTACCGGATATCACAATTTTGTCGTTATGACCTAAACAATGTCATAAAAAATTGGAGGATTTTTAACGAAGAATCGATGTCAGATCATAGAATAATAAGATTTGTCGTTCAATCAGATAGGGCAGATCCTGTATAGGAACTCTCGAAACCTCTTGAACCAACCAACAGGAGAAGAAAACACCGAACAAATGCAATGAGTTAAAACTTGCAGTCGCAGAATTCACGAGATCTATTTTAATTGAGGCATAGAAATCAAGCTGCCCTGTGAAGGAACTCATAATAAAACAAGAACCACCCTGGTCGAATAGACAACTGGGCAAACTAAGAGTCGGAACCAGAAGAGCATTTAAAAGAGCAAAAACAACAAGCAACTCGGAAGAGTACTAAAGGTTACTCATTATACATCATACCATCCACAGGGCAAAAAGAGAAAGCTTTCGCAAATTCTACGAAGAAATCTGCTCAGTATCGACAGCAGTTAGACAACATAAACCACTAGCATACGACATAGTAGTTGTTCACTGTCCTGAGTACAGTAGACAGTAACTACACAGAAGATGCATAATAAAAAGCGATGCATCTTCTAAGTTCACATTTCTCACGAAGTACCTATGACCCTCTGCTGTATCCCAGGATATGTGGGAGAAGAACGCAAAGAGAAAGCGGACGCCCATGCAAGAAATGGGCTGTTATACCACTAATAGAGCCCCTGCCCTTCCGTTGCATCACTCTACCAATGCGTACCTTAGACGAAATGGCAAAAAGAAAATGATGGTGTAATACTCACTCTTAGGATACAAATAATCCAAGAAGCTTCTACTAAACTTTGGAAGGAAAGAGGTAAAGGAATGTATAAGTATGTACGAAAAACTGCGAATCCTAATAGGATTCTTAACAGGACACAGCAAATTAAATGTGTTTCTGAAGAAGATTGGCACAGCCCAACACGGCAAGTACAGATTTTGGAAAGAAGCAAAGGAAACAGCCACACTTACTAACAGATTGTAGTTCTACTACCCGCAGGAGGAAGTGTTTGGGATGTACAGTTTTACCGTAGAAGAGATTCAAACATTGAAACTTGGCCTACTAACAAAGTTCCTTGCTGACCTAGGACCCACCGGTGTGCTATAAGCACTGGTAGCAGTTACAGCAACACTTACGTATGTATATCCCGGCTAATCAGCAAACAGACAAAAATCAATTAGAGGTCCAGAAAAATCTGGTATGAAGAAATAACGGTTGATTTATGAAATTTGACATTTGGCGTACGGACGAAGATAATAGGGAGCCATCAAGGAAAATTTGGAAATAAATAATATTATTATTTACGTAAATTATTGAAATTAGTTTTAACGCTAAAAATAGTGTGACCATTAAAATTATCTAAAAAGTTAACTGTGAAAAACAACTTCTTTGTTTAGAAAAGTATCGCGACCGGATTTCCTTCATTAACTATGTCAACATAAACGTGACTATTCAACGATTCCACTGTTTACTGCCGGTAATGATAACATTTCAGTTTATTTTTTATTTTAATGAACTTCAAAGCACAAAGTATGAACCGAAATGTTAGCTGAGTCTACGACTTGTAAACCTTTCGCGCTCGATAAGAGATTAACACTGACTCAGCTTATTTTGGCCGACCATCTGAGTACTAATAGATTTCCCTTTTGAGAATCATCTAGAAAATATGAATCACTTTTAAGTAATAGGTTTTTGGGATAATTATGTAGACTTTAACTTGCGTTAGTTAAAACAAATACAATCCAACGGTGGGGGAATAGGTCTTAGGAACACAGGCTTTAACATGTAACTAAATAAA
Source organism: Cimex hemipterus (assembly GCA_039619505.1). Taxonomy (NCBI): domain Eukaryota; kingdom Metazoa; phylum Arthropoda; class Insecta; order Hemiptera; family Cimicidae; genus Cimex; species Cimex hemipterus. Next base: position 32,450,986 of record CM077105.1, on the reverse strand, counting down.
AAGTTACACAAATGGTAATTGTTATTATGACGTTTCTTAGTTGAAAAAAATGAGTAACTCTACAGTATTCTGTTATTGCATCAGTACTTAAGTTGATAAATATAATAAATAGGAGAAAGTTTAAATTAGAACGATCTTGGTAGAAAGGAAAAGCATTTCTTTGTGGGCATTCATCATTATTGAAGTTGTACCAAATAAGTAGTCTATAATGGTGCTTAAAAATACAGCCAGCCCACAGAGAAAGCGATCACAAACCATTCATAAAGTGATTTATTCAGAGTTTACTTTTCTTATGTAATCGAATTTCTTTTTTTCTCTTCCCGTAAGTTTTGTTATGGAAATAAACAAATTTCATGACATTTATCTGTATGGTTTTTAGTTTTAAGGCCGGCAAACTACAGTGGTCATCGCCAGTCCTCTTCCTTAGCTTAACATTTATTTTCTTTCCTTTCTCGCGTTTTAATCCTACTTTTTTTTGTTTCCTCGGCCGAGTTAAGATATTTTATAGTAAAACGGTTACTGAGTCTCCCTTTTTTTAGCCCTATTGTTAGCCTCTGAGGTTCTCGTCAATTGCATATAAAATAAGAGAAATAACAAGCACAGAAAAAAACAAAAAAACATGAGTCTTGCTATCATTAACATTTCCCAATAGTGCTCGACATTTCTCGGGGTAATTGCAGGTAATTTCCATTTACGCTAATAAATTATTTGTACAACAAAAATGTTAAAAAGTGTTGTTTTCAATTTGGAATTTTTTTATCAGACAAAATAAAGCTTCCGAATATTTATAACCCCACAATTTAGGCCAAATTACAAGTGAGACAAACGTCTTCCTTTATTGATAGGATTTTGCAAAATAGCTTTATAGTCCATTCGTTATGAGCGGGGTAATGAATTTTAATTTGGCATTTATAAAACAATTTGATTTTCCGCTTAGCTGTTTCTCCTTCGCGGTAATTAAGTCATATGCCAGTCAAAAGTAAAATCTTCTTTTATCTGTTGAGATGCCAAGGACGAGTTGTTTGTTTATGTTAAACGGATCGTAAAATTGTAAATGAAACGTCATTTCACAAACACGATAAGCTTTGTTTATGGTTATACCTTAGAAAAGTTGCTTTAAAGAAATGTGTATCGGCTTGTTATTAATATTTCATGCGAGTTAAAATACATTAAATTATTTAATAAAAGGAAACAATTTTAAGGGTAAGGATAGTTAAATGTAAATAATAAATCGCTAGCTTATATTTTTAACTTAAATTCTTTCTTCGGTAAAGGTAAAATCGAACAAACGTGTCAAAAACACATTCGTCGGTAAATTTTTCTGAACCTAGGTTGGCTGGTGTTAATAGCATCAGATCAATTCTCGTTAAATTCCCATCAAACCTGAGAGCAACAGGTGGCTAATCAACTTTTAGTTTCTACTTTTAATTGTTAAAATGCAATAAAAATAACTTAAACTGTGTGATAATAGGCAATAATAAAATAAAACCGAATTAAAAACTAAATCATTTGTTGTCCAGAGGAAATTATTTAAACGAGGGGCTTGGTGACATATAGGAAGTACCATTAATGCGATAATTAAGAGTGCCATCTTTATCTCCATCGCGACCTGCTATTCGCAAATGACTCTCGGCCAAGCGGAAATTGAGTCATTGGAATGATTGAAACCTATAAAACCAAAAGCCCAGCTTTCCCAATCAATATTTTTCAACCAGTTGAGACGTCTGTGGGCCTACGCTTGTCTTATTTGGCCAAATGGAAAGTGCAATATATAAAAGTAGAAAGGCTCTTAGAGAAAAAGCCTACTATGCTCGGTCGGGAAGGCCAATCAACCCGATCCACAAACAAACCTTGGTCTTAATTCGACGATAAAATAATAAATGGACAATTTCTGAAAGTGGAAAGCAGAAATGTCTTGAGGATTTTGTATTAATTGCAACCGAGGCTGGTTTTACCGGTTATCTCGAATTCCGAAATTGACATTTTAATGTTATTCTTGACAAACATTAGTTACTTTTAGCATTCTCCGGGCTAAATATCACAACGGAGTTCATAAAATAATTTTTAAAAATTTGATTTACTCGAATTACAAACAGAATATTTACTGGACAACGTTTGTAATACTTTTACGAGTATACGATCAGTACAGATTGCGATAATGGATGATATTCATTTACTATCTCACTCTTTTTCTTTTCTCTTCCACGCTCCCTCTTTCTTTTTTTTCTTTCTTGTACTGTACTTTGTTCCCTTCTCTCACCACAATATCAACCTCTCTCTCTTTTCTCTTTCTTCTTTCTCGTATTGTTCTCTGTTTCCCTACCTCTCTCACCACTATATGTACCATTGTCTCTCTTTCTCTCTCGCTTCCTTTACACTTTCTTTAATAATGTTCTGATAAATACGTTGAAAGTGATTTTTAATTTGCGTGGTACATTTTAAATATGTAACAATATTCATAAAATATCACAATTTAAGCGCTACATCGCAATACAGTGTTTAAAAAAAAATCGTGACCCTATTCTTAAATTTTGATAAACTTTAGTTTACTTACCATTTGAGCTTTTTTTTAAACGGGACCGTTCACAAAGAAAAGAAAAAAAAAATAGAAAGGAAACAGCCAAGTTAAACTGAGGAAGGAAGTGTCAGAAGGTATCCAAAGAAGCATTCAATTCCTTTTATATTTCGATTTCTTCCCAGGAATTCCACAAATGCAATTTTTGTAAGATAATTTAGCAACTATGTGTCTTAAGTGTTCATGGCATTAAACAATAATAATGCAAATCACTACTTACTACTTATTATTGATAATTTAGCATTATGTAGTACAATTGTAAAAAAAGTCTATAGTAATTTTGATAACTTTATATCTTGTTTGTGCAAATTTAGGTGGTTGTCTGATGATGGAGTGGAGCCTATAATGGAGTCTGGATAAAAACTAGTACGGTTACTGCAGTTCTTTTTCAAATTTTAATAACTTACAATTTAAAAATTTTGCATAAATGATTTGCAAGAGAATAAAAGATACGGTTATTTTTTGCAGAACGAATACATTCCAGCAGCCATTTTCCAGATTATAATGGGTTCATTAATTGTCAAATAATAAGAATAGTTATTATTGAAACACTAATAATTATTTTCATTGATGTTAACGTGTGTTTTGCTCATAAACACGCAAGTTGTAGAAGAGAATCTGATTATTCCAGGAACGGAAAAGGCCATTCGTACTACAAGTTCTATTTCATGATCAAAATGAAAGTGAGAAAGGAAGGTAATTGCCCTTGTTATACTACACGTCTACTACTCTATCATTATACGTTTTAATAATTATGACCACTGCGAATATTCCATTTTTAACTGACTTGAAGTTTTGTATATTTCGAAATAAGATACGGAATTGGAAAATGTGCAGATGTATTGCAATATCCTGTTGACTATTTTGAAACAGCCGCCGGAAGAGATAAGAGGACGAGTTTATGAATGTTTATTGCCGTTAGGTTTTTATTAGGGCTTTTGAGCGAGAGAGAGAGAGAGAAAAAAAAAGTTATATATACCCTTGCAAAATGCGTTGACAATCGTTACGTTAAATTACCCAACAGACCTGAAGGAGATGCCGTCCGGAGTGGGGCTAGAAAGTGAGCCTTTGCGTAACACTCAGGCCCCATCACTTTCTCCGAGAGCAGAGAAGTTTTCTCCGAGAATTACAGGTGACAGCCATTCGATAACTTTCAGCCCTCTTGCGTAAGTCGGCGTTCCGCATTTCCCTATCTCTGTTAAGAAAAAATATAGAAAAAAAATCATAGTCACTGTCGAATGATCGTTACTATGTGACGTTACTGAGCGTGAAGCCGATACAAAAGAAAAAACCTGTAGGTTAATGCAACCTAGTTAATCGCCATTCTGCGCTGTCAAAGTTCAAAACAAAGGTTTCTCCTAATCTCATTTCATTTCACATACAGTACCGTACAAACTTTTCACTTGTTTCTCTATAGAATAGAATATAGAATATTAGCTCATTCTCTTTTGAAGAACATACGCATTCTTTCTCAAATTTTGTTAACCTTTATTCAATATTGTTTTATTTTAAACCACAAAAAAAAAGAGTCAAAAATATAAAATGTAGTATGTATAATTATATAAAATTGCCAAATTGTGAAGTATCTTTATGTGCGAAGTTATACAAATTTGCCTTTTAATTTTCTCTTTTCTGATGTCATTATCTTCATTCGGGAACAGGTCCGGTCAATTCTGTGGATAAAAACATTATCAACTGACAAAGTGTTAAAATTCTTACCACAATTGGTTTCGATAGTGTTGAAAGTTGATGTGTAATTGTGAAAAACCAACAGGGAAAATAGGCAGGGTAAAAATCACGTTCATACAAACAGGACAATTACGCAAAATTTTTTACAATAAATAATACATACAATATTTACATATTACATTTGGAAACCCCCGTTTCTATTAAAAATAGCGAATGACGGTTTTTATATCGGGCGCCAGGCATACTCACAATAAAGAGCCTGGCACTACTCGACCTCACTGAGCTACGCTGCGCAGAGTTTGCCCAAAAACGGATGTCCGCGTGTCAATCGGGATTGCCCGATCCTCTAACGGGTTCCTTCTATTCCATCAAATTTCTTTCCTAATTTTCTCTTTTCTGCTGCGGTCATTTTCCTTCTTCCTGACGCCAATAAGAAGGAAACTGTGAACACTGAAAACGTCCGCACTTTCACTTTGAAGTGCATTAACGAAGTACGATAAAGTTTCTACTAGTCAGTTGCCTTGCTGCTATTAAGATCTGTATCAGTCATGAGTTCATGTCAATATTGGTAAGTGGGGAATAATTAAACTACTATTCAAATTATTACAGCTTTTACGTCCATACCTCGGAAATCGTTCCATTGAATGAAATTTGGGTATAGATGTTCGTTTGTACAAATAAATTATTAATTTTGTTTGCCTTATATGTATATATGTACATGAAACTGTTGCTTTGTTGGATGCAATTTATCAAACAAACAACCTTTTCGTCTATTGAAAACGTAAAATCTTGGGCATAAATTTATATAAATGTAATATATTTTTACTAATTGTAGGATTTATAAGACAATAAGACGTTCATAAAAATGAGAAATGTGACGAAAAATAATTAAAGGACATGTTCTTTGAAAGATTGCTTTAATGTTTGTAAGCCAAGAAACATTGAAAAAAATTTTTTTGAATAAATTGAGGTTTTTATTTATTATTAACAGGAGGCAGATCGAGCAGCCTACGAATCATCGTTTCGTTTTTAATGTTTTTCTATTTTATAAAATTATATTAGAATATAATAATAATAAATAAATAATGGTAAGAAGTTGGAAATAATATTATGGATAACATCTACTCAGAGATCAGTGGTTGATTGTTAATTAATCAATTTATAAAATGAAACAGTCAGGCCATGCCTACAAGATTACTGCTGTAGACGTGGATTTTTGGAAATTGGTACAATGCTGAATTGATCATCCCATATATAGACATGACCAAAGCGCACCATTTGTTAATGATTAGCTGATCATTACTTCCGACAAAAATGTTGACAATTTCGAGTATAGAGTTATCGGCATTAAAAACACGAATCATATTCTCAAATATTTTTAAGAGATTTACATATAGGACTGGTGACAAGCTTTCTTGGAGTATTTCTTAGTGATTATTTTTCAAGTAAACCCCTCCAACCGTTTCAAGGTGAGGCTTTGAAAGTAATTCAATATGGTACAATATTACATAGGCCTGCCCTATTTGCTGATCGACAGTGTATAGTTTAAAGCAAATGATTTTCAGTGACAATAAGTCGATTGATATAAAAATTAAGCACCTAACACATGTTTTATGCAAAAAACATGAAATATTAACAAAATAAAGACTCCTCTTTTAGCTTGAACCAATCTGTACCCCCAATTAGATGGGTGCACCCTTTTTGTCTAAATAATTGTTCGAAAAGAAACCACAGTTGGTTAGGAAAAGTAGGGTTTGCCTTAATTACATATGTAACAATTGAGAGATATTAATTGGTCAAGCAGACGACGAAAACTTAGTATACCTATACTAAAGCTCTCCGCGGCCATTTCATCTGTCGCCGAGAATAAAACAGAATACACGAATTTGAAAAATGGCAAAAAAGGAGGGAAAATTGAAAAGGTGGGGTTAAGGTAGGAAGTTAATGTCCGAGTGGTCGAAGACCTCAAGTGGTAGAGCAGCGGCGTATCTTGCCGAAGTTCGTGGGTTCGAATTCCGCTTGTGCCATTGATTTTTTTTTTTTTCAAGTATAACCCGTAATTATTTGATCGATAATAGATCTCAAATAATCAGGTGTAAACATTGTACAATTCTAAAGTTCTTAAACGTCTTTCTAGTCAACGGTAGATAAAAAATGATAATATCGAAATAGCTTGAATTTTGTCTGATAGCCAGGCTCCACGGAAATTGTTGAGGAATTGTAAAATTAATTTTCGGCTACTCTAATTTGGCAGAGAACGATTAGTAACATTAGCAACTACTGAGATGGACTGTTCAGTCATTATCAGTATATTATAGGGAACGAAGCTGCTGATGAATTGGCTATAAAAGAATCAAAATCACCTCGCCTCATTTCTATACAATTTTTTTCCTATTACTCAGTGAAATAACCAAAAATAACAAAGATGCTGATGTCAAAAAATTTTTCGCCTCTGTACAAAACCGTAACTAGAAAAAAAAATCTCTTAAATATAAGCTGATCTAAGTTTTTAAGTGGGAATGGAGATTAAAATTCTATTTAAATACTAGCTAATATTTATGAAAGTTCTTTGAGACACTAAATAGGAACCCGTCCGCAAAAAAGTCGTTACGAATTTCTATTGCTACTGAGGCAAGCGTTCTGACCTTTTTTGCTTCTTCTGTGGCCTTTCTCGTCAGCGGCAGTAAAAGTAAACCGAGCCGGACAAACGGGCAAAAGACCCTTGCATTGCCGTCCGTTCCATTTTCCCAATTGGGTTTGCCTAATATGTTTTGATAACCTCCGAGATTTTTGCCTAGAAGGGCGATCCGCCATGGCCTAATCACCGAGATAAACCCCCGCGAGCTAATCTCATTCCTAGAGGTTCGGAGATAGGTCTTAATAAATAATATATAACCAAGCAGTTTGTATATCTCTCAAAAATGTCCGCCTAAGCCTTTTGTGATAATGGCTATTTGCTCTTGACTTGTAACAATAAATTTAACGCCAGCAAAGTCACCTCGCCATTCAACCGTGTTATCGGTCAAACAAGTAGACGGGCTAAAATAAAATTTTTTGTTAAAAGTTCATGTTTAAAAAATTCATATTTGTGCTAAAAGAAAAATTTTTTTATTTCACTGATTAAGAAATCAAGGATTTTTTGAACATAAGATCATAAGGATTCTTCCTTTAAAACTTTTAAAAGTTTTCCATAAGACCTCATTTATTTTCACAGAAGCAGTAATTAACAAGAAATTTAAAACGACTATTTGCTTAAATATTCGGTTTATATAAAAGTCTCAGTTGTTTTAAGAAAAATACTGAGAAAAAACGTAAAAATTACAAATTTCACAATATTCTTATTCAAAAGCCAACAATTATCTGACTTTGGAAACATAGTGGTTATGTAATAAATATATAACGCTAAACCGATCGGCAAAATTAATTTCACCCTTGTAAGACGCGTGCTCGAAATATTACTTCTTTATGAAAATGTTACATGTTTAATTTTCTGATAAAAGGAACTGATTTGTGTAGGAATGATTTGCTAATGAAATTATAAAGTGTTATTTGGAGGTTGTATTAAAAAAATTAATTTTCTCTTTAAGTTCCCGCTTCGAGAATTCGTACGATGGACAAGAAAATAATTCTCGAAACATTCTTACGGAAAATTATCCGAATGCAAAATAAGGCAGGTGAAAAATGGCAGCGAGTGGATCTTAATTTGGTGAAGCCATTACATATAGCAAGGTGGGAAATATTTTTAAAATCAAGCTTTTAGACGCGAGTGCATAGTAATCGTTTTATGCAAAACTGCATGCCTAAAAGGGACAGATTCCTATGTCAGAAATCGTTTTCAGAAACATTCTACCGGTTATTCCTTACTCTGAAAATGGTGAACACCGAAACGCGTATGGAAAAAAGCCACATTACAATTTACATAGAGAAAAAGGATTATCTAAACTTGAATATTCTTGAAAAACCTCATTAATTTAAACATATTTTGTTCAAGCTAACTACTTTGGTAAATCAAGACGGATTTTTAATAGCTGGGATGTAAATTTTAATGCTTAAACGCTCAAATCCTGCAAACTTACAGAGTTAAAAGACCATGCAAAATGTAATAGGGTGTGTTCAATATTTGCAAGCAATAATTTTATTTATTTTTAATTAAAATAACCATTTTCCTTGATTCTTTAAAAAAGGAAAAATCTTAGGGATGGAAAAATTCCTGTCCAACGCTATTTAGTTTCAATGTTAAATTTTCTAATATTAAAAAGAATGTCTGTTTAATGTATTAATAGATGATAGTTAATATAATAAACTTAATTTATTTAATGAATATTGTAATTAATCATATAAATCTTTTAAGTTAAATAACTGATTTAATATATAAATAAAATTACAGCTATAAATCATAATTTAATTGACTGTCTGTATATACAGTGTCTGTATATCTAATTATAATAATTAAACATGACTGAGCATAATCGATTGGTACGCAGCTTCTACCTCGTTAAATTCAAGCCTTCTGACAACTGCAATTGAAAGTAAGCCTGTGAATTTGGTGTAGGTTTATATTTTATTTATTAATCTAAGATAATATATTAATAGTACTACATTAGGCGGTTCATAGACTAAAATTGAAACGGTACAATGAAAAGTGGTATTATTTCTACTCCAGGGGGGCATGTAAAATCGCGAAGCCTTCCACATTTTTCTATATCCTCAGGGGTCTGCTTTGTCTTCTTATATTTCCATTAAAACGGGAGTCCCCCTCATCCTAGGGCCCTTCCTATTCACAATATACACAGTCGATATTCCTGCTTTTCCTACAAGGCTATTTTTTTGACCAACCAACCATCCTATTATCTAATCCTGATCCTTTTCTATCTAGTCATAACACCCAACTCCATTTAAACCTTACCCAGTTATTGTCGCGCAAATTGAGATTAAAAATTAACGAAACCAAATTAATCTACAATTCCTTTACACTTCGACAAACCACTTGTTCTTCAGTAATTTGAATGGAAAACCCATTCCAACCTCATAATTGTGCGTTACATGGGATTATACATTGACAAAAGACTGTGCAATCCTCATAGAGGAATTAAAAGTCAGTCTACTAACGGAAAGTTACAACTTGTTCCTCGACCATAAATTACTTACAAACTCACTATTTAACATCACCCTTAACAAACTCACCCTCCTGAGACCGATAAGAAATACGGACTTGAAGATGAGGGACAAAAATCCAATTCCAACAAAATCTAATACACAATACAAAAATTCATTAGTTTTAAGAGACAGTTTTATATTAACCTAAAACATCTTAGACTGTCTCTTTTACGTTTCAAGCCAAAATATCGACCCACAATGACCTACTAATCCCATTAATTGATACAATTAATCTCGATCGAAAAGCTTCCACAAAAATTTAACCATTGCGCCAATCCACTTGTCCAACAGCTTTCTTTCTGGTACATTCCTGGAAATCCCATTCGACTTTTGTAGCACTGTAGCTGAGAGCTTTACTGAGCATTGGATTGACTCAATATGAGAGGGTGTCACTGCTGGGTAACTTTTCCTATCATGTGTACATGCTAGGTTGTGACTATGTCTTTAGTCTCATTTACTTGTTGCGACTAAAAATCGCAATTTTAAGAATTGTAATAAAAAAATAATAATCTCACTTGGTGGAGAAAGTATTTTGTTATTATTTACTCTTGATTTAAACTTATATTTCATATCTTTTTATAAATATTACAAATATCTTAATTTATTAAGTACTGAAAATTTTACTAGCACATGCCTCGGAGGTTTATTGATTTTTTGGAAAGAGAAACCTCTATCATTTTTCGTAAGCTATGAAATGCATCACTGCCTTCCAACCTAATGTAAAAATCAGCGGATTTCTCTTCTTCTTTCGGATTCCCAAAAGGTTTTAAAACATACTGTACATTGATCTCGTTTAACCACCGACAATTAGTTAGTAGTTCATTATAATTTACCTAAGTTAAACCTCTTTCCAGTTCTTTACGAAGCAACTTTATAGCTTTATCAGCAATCTGCCAAAAGCTTGTAAATATTGTTTGTAGACTTTAAAAACATTGTTTTGCCAGTCTTGGATTCTGATAAGGGAAATTATTGTTTACCGGAGTTGTTATTGAGACTGTCTCGGAAGTTGGACTCTGGTCAATAGCACGTTTTTGCCAGTTCTTTGTCGTATTGCAAAATCTCCGAGTTCCTACATTTCCGCATTCAAAATTATAGGTTTAATTGTCTTGGTTGAAAAGGGTTTAACAAATTATTCAATAAAATTGAAACCATCTTATTATTGGCGAACAAATCCACTAAACTGAAATATTTAGAAATACTTTGCAACACTCCTTGATTATAAAAAAAGTCAAATGTGAATTTATTTTTAATAAATAACGTCGACATAACAGATGAATGAGTAGAGATGCAGGAAGCATTAAACAAGTAGAATTCTGCAAAATTAAAATTGAGAATTTTTCTCTTTCTCTCTCAATAGACAGACCTACAAAACTCTGACGGAATAAAATTTCCAAGTTTAAATCTTGTTTATCTCTATATATTGTTTATATGTTCAGTAAATAATGTATTATTATATTATTTTGTGCAAGAGACTAAGATAAATCTTATCTATTGTATATAGGAAAAATCACTCCACATGTACACACTTTTGTCAATAACTGCTCAATCAATTGGAGTAAAATTGTATATGCATGTTTGTGTATGTTTGAAAAATAATATGCGACATAATACTCCCAAAATTATTTTAAGATATGCAATTTTAAATTGATAAGAATTTGAATTTTGAAAAAAAAAATTTTTTTTCGAACTTTATTTTAAAAAAATGATGAACGCTACATTATTTTTAAAATTCTTTCGCTATACCATTACTAAATTTATTTACGAATTCTTAATATTTAGTATCAAAATCTGTTGATAACTCAGAGGGGGATAAGTGAAAAAGTGATTTTTCATTTAGACCTCAGCTTTATAGTAAAAGCTTCTTACTAACTTATGTACTTTCTGCTGGGCCGAGTAAAAGAAGTTTTCGAAAAGAAAAAGTGTTGCAAAAACCCAGTAAATAGTCACGAAAGCCGTAAAATTACGTAAATTAAGCACTGAAGACGAAATGAAGTTGGAGGATTTATACGAGAGAGAAAACTAAACAGTGGACATAGTTCAGAAATTTATAAAAAGTATTGTATTTAATATGTATCAAATTTCTATAATTATTACTTCTATATTTGTGTTGGTATTTTTTTTATATTGGGTAAACAATTTTTTGAATTATCCCTAAAATATTTATTCAAAACCTAGGTGGTATTTCTGGTAAATTGGTTAAAATTTTAATATTTTGTCCTCTTTTGTCAAAATCAATGGCTTACTAGTTCCAACAAAGAAACTGTAACAAAAAAGTTAAATAAATTAAAATTAAGTTGTGCTAAAGTATAACAATTTGCAGTATTTTCTGCATCATTAATACGTAGTCGTTTACGTGAAATGAGCGTGTGATCTATACCCAAACTTTGTGTGGTTGTTGTGACATGCACGACAGAATTTGAATTTATATATATTTGACTTGCTGTCCATATTATATTTATTTATACAAATTCGTATCGTTTTATGTGATACAAATCATCCCCGTTGGTGTTTCGTTGCCTAAAAGTCGATTTGCGGAACACCCTTGAAATTGCCGTTTGACCTTTCCAAAATTTCGACAGCCAACCGTTTCGAAATCAGAAATCCGATGATTTAGGTGTTGGGCCATAGAATCAAAACCGACCCTCATCTAATCTGATCCGGCATAATCACGTGACAATTGTGATAAGTGCTTCGTTCGATAAATTCCGGTCGAAATTGTGTAGGCGAGGTCGAATTTCTCTCCACCGACAACCTAGACCGATAGCAGAAGGCAAATTATTGCGCAACAACGGGTTTGTAGATGGGCGATGAAGTCCCAGGAAGTCATCGTTAACAACCAGATGTGGTTCGAGACCAAACTAGCTTTCCCTTGGTTTGCCATAACGGCTACAACCAAATGATGCAAAAGAAACTTAACGAGCATGTTGATTGATTGCTTGATTATAATTCAGAGGATAGAATGTCTTTGCAATGTTGTTTGTTGTAAATGAGTGGATTGTATACTTCTTTCTGTACCTTATACTACATTTGTAATATTGATTACAATTGTACTGTAGACTTACCCACCAGTAATAACTACGACTTGTTATCTTTTGGATACAGAAAAATTCCAAACAGTCACGACTTGAAAATTTTACTCTTACAATATTGGTTTTTTCGTCCTTAAGTTAAAACAAAACCTTTATTATCGATCGAGTGGCAAGAATAACAGTAAATAATAAAAATAAACTATGACGTCGATCCCATAATTTCTAACCAAAGCATAATCTTATACTAAGAGAAAGGGACTGAATTGTCATAAGCTGGAAAAGAATATTCGTCACGAATACAGATGCTCCTTCGGCCCATGACGTAGAGCATTAAAATTCCCCATGAGATGTAGCTTGTCCTTCAAAAAAGTCATGAATTACATTACACAAAACTGGATATGAAATAAAAAATTGTACGTATTATATGTATTTTATATTTGACTATTACGAAGTCTTTTTAGTATCGTCCTCTTTTTCCTTGACAGTCCTTGATATCTGACTATTATCTAGTAACTATAGCTACAAATTGAATCAGTTCAAAAGTTTGTTCTCGCGCGAACAAATAAGTGAAAGTGACTAGAATTATTGCTAGACTTGTTATAATAAATTAAACTACCGGAATATGTAAATGGCATATAAAATACTGTTAAGAAAACGGTTTTAACGAATACATTTTATCGTGACATTACCTAGGCATATGCTCCACCATTAAAAAAAAAAGTTATTCATTCAAAAAATGAAAAATATAAAGTAAGAAAATGATGACAGAAAGCACAACAGAAGAGAAACACGTAGACCACAAGATAATTAAACATTATTCTACTACGTATTATTAAATATTCCATTACATATAATTTAATTATTTGGATCATTAATCCAAAATTTGGCAAATCCTTTATCTGTGAGATCTAGCAATCGGGCATTCGATAATCTGAGTGTTAATTACTTTTTGCCCAAAAAATTTATATATTAAAACCAAATTCATCGTTACTGTACTAAATGTGTACCAATAAACTTTTTATGTGCGTGGTGACATAATTGTCATCGAGTTTCTATTTTATTTCGCCCTATTTTATTATTCCAGCCTAATGTAATAGTTATAGCCTTGGGTAAAGCAAAATTGTGAAGAGTTGACTAATTATCTGAGATCTGTGTATTACCACAGATTTCTAATTTTCATGATGAGGATCAAAATTTTATGGACTTCAAAGCTTGTCGTAAAAATTTTTTTTACGAAACCTTACGATTTGATAACGGTAGCTCTTAAAGACTTGTAAATCATTAGGCTTGAATTAAACATTTGAAAATATTCCTATAATAAACTAGAAGAATTATCAACTACTTATTTTATGCAGGCGATGACGTGCTTGGGATGCCCACGAATAGCATTCCCACTTAATGCATGAAAAGAAAATTGCCAAGAATGATCGTCAGATGTTCGGAGGACCTCGTCGCATTTCCATTTGTGGCTTGATATAGCATAAAACTCAGTATCGAAGAGCGAGGTGGAGCCTTCAGCTGGCATCGCCTGTATATCCGGGCACGGCCGTGAATTTCCACATGCATAGAATGCTCGGTCACATGCTGAGCCGCACGGGGCAACTTGCCAAACAAACGTCTGGGACACCTGCTACGACTCACACAGTCGCGTCGTCTCCGGGGCCCCTTGGCAACCTCTCAAAATCCGGCAACACAGGTTATTTTTCCGGGATGGTTTTTTTTACCCAGACGTATACAACAAGCGGATAAGATGTGTTCACCGGTGAATCAGGGATAGCTGATAAAATTGTAAAACCACTGGTATACATGTCGGGACTTACATGCCATTCTTGGAACGTTTTTACAAAGATATATTGGATGCAGTGTTTCTGGCGTATTAAAAAACAGTTCAGTTGAACAGTTAAACTGATTGATATTTGAAAATATATCCTAACATAATTATGAACTTGATGATCGTTTAGTTGGTCTCATTTATCGTCAGAAATTTATAAAAGAAAATAATCCACCTTGCATCATAGTTAAATTTACAATGACTTTGAAAGTGAGATTAAAAACGCTAAATTGAACCGGTCTAAGTCGATCAGCGAATATACAAGTCAACCTATTTACAGACATGAAATATTGTCGTCTTTCAGTTATAATTTATTTAAAGAAGCGAAAGCATATAGTTGACAGGGCTTGATGCAGTTTGTTTGGAGCAAAAATGATAAAATATTTATTGAACAAAAGCTTTTACTGAAGATAATCGCATTGAAAGAAGAAACAACCTCCAGCTCAATAACCTCCAAAAATTATCCCTCGAATTTAACGAACAAGATTAGGAATATGAGGTATCTACAAACACCAACCACTACGCTAGTAAAACTTTTTTATAAATCCTGGGTTGACCAGGACAACTTTGTTTTATCTAATTATTTAAAAAATGAAGATTTCAATTTTGCAAAAAAAGGGTAAATTTTCCGGTAGGCACGAGCTAAGGAAGAGTAATAATTTTTTTCAAAAAATTAAAAAATCGTTTAAAGTTATAATTACAGAGTTAGTTAAGTTAGTTATAGTCATTGTTCATTTAATATATTTCAATGCAATATTATTCTTATTATATAATAACATAATTAACTGTATTTCAACCAACTTCTTCTCTATGTTTTAATTGGCTACAACAGCGTAATTATAAATACACGAATTGTAACAAAGCAATGAAGCAATTCGACCACATTTTTCTACTCTAATACAATTTTTTAACAATTGAACTGTGTAATTTCCTGGGTGTAAAGATTATTCCACAGGGAAGTGAGTTTTATTTAATTTAAATACCAAACTGTTCTAGTTGTATTTTTGTGTATATTTTCTCAGCTAACGTTAAACAAACCAAGATACTAATTACTAAAGATACTAATTTTTATGAAATTAGCGGGAAAATCGTGTAATCAATTTTTCATACTCATATAAAACCGATCATTTTTCGCCCGGCATACATCATTCGTCCATTCAACCGGACAATTAAATTATAAACACTAAAAATGACTTACTGCTGCTTGCATTTGCTTTTTAAAAGGTGCAGGGAAAGGGTAATTCTTTTTCATATATGAAGGGTAAACGTTCTTTTGTGTAAACAATACACTGAATGTATAGGGGATAAAAATATGGATGCAAATATTTGAACATCATTTCATGACTGAAGATCTTTTTTTTAATGAAGAGCAAGAATATGTGAAATCAATCTGAAATGGAAATTAAGTAATGCCCAACAGTGAAGTTCTTATAAACCTAATATTTTTACTTTTTTCTATAATTGTTTAAAATTCTATTATCTAATAGTAACGTAGGTTTTAAAAAACATTTCCTTTATCCTGCCAACGTTTCGACCTTTATTGAGATCATCTTCAGGGCCTGGGATTTATAAATATTTTTTGAATTGTATAAATACATTTAGGATGTATTTATGCAATGCAAGAAATTTACTTTTTCACATCCTACATGTACATAAAGGAAATGGTTCTCTAAAACCTACTTTACACCAGACTGCATCTCGTGATCTCCAAATAATCATTAACTATCAGTCACTAAAATCACACGTTGTGGGATAATATAGATATGACATGGTTGTAAAAATTAGAAGAGATCTTGGGCAAATGCCATCACAAAAATTCAATAATATCCAGCAAAACAATATTATAACGTGATAAAAGTCATTTGTTTCCTGTTTCTCATAAATTATCTTTTGGAATTTATGGTCTGTATTAACCGTGGATGTTTGTGAAAATATTTAATACAAATTATAAATAATAATATTTTTATTACCTAATGTGTGTTAATTAATCTTAATAAATCCACAAAAATAAAATGATTATGGCATAAGCTGTTAAAATGTATATTTCATAAAGAGAGAAAGTGTATCTTCTAAGTAAGACAAAAGGTTTAATACACACAAACGAAAAGAAAATTTTATTAACGAAAAATCTATTCTAAAGCGATGAATTTGGACATTGAATTTTGTTCATTGAATTTTTAGCAGATAATAACTTAACCTTAAAAAAATATAGTACATAAGACTAAGGCTCGTGGGAAGAAAAGCGTATAAAAAGCGCCGTTTCCTTTTTCCGAAACGCAGTAAAAAAAGAAAAGTGTCCCAGACAACTTTCCTGAATCGAAATAATAACAATAATAATAATAATGTTCATAATGGATGCTGTCATAATGAGGTGATTCCGAACAATGGGAAACTTTCTTCTGGCGATATTTGCCGCCGCCAGTCAACACAGTATGGCTTCAAGTCCCATTTCGCCTTCTCTTGTTATCCCAAAAGAGACATTCCAGTAAACACTTTCTATATGAGATAATAACAACTGCACAGTGTCAGAAGTGATACTCATTTTTACATCAATAAATACTCAACGCCCAAATATCACTAACTTAATAAAAACGACCCGTAATCACCTTTTTAATCACGGGTTTTAATCGGAATTTATGTTTTTGTTTGTTTTCAATAAAAAATAAATTATGATTAGTTTCGAGGTCGAAATGCAACATTGAAGTGGAATTAATTCCCACACATTGACCATACACCTCTAACAGCCGTGTAATTTGAAGACGTTAGGTCTAAACGATGTTGCTCCGAAACTCAATGACGACTCCAGGCCAAAAAGCGATTTATTGCTAACCCTGAGGAGAATAGCGAAACGATCTCGGTAATTGAGCTCTTTTAAATTACGATATCATTGAGATACTGCCTTAGCATATTTTTCGCTTGGAAAACGCCAACAGCAAAAGTGATAAACCGGAATTAAATGTAGCCGTTTTATCCGGGTGCGTTCCGGCATCAGTGGGGGATACAAAGGAATTTATCGATTTATAATCTCACCGGCCTTGTGTGGAAAGCGACACGAGTTACCACTTTCGGACTGAAAACCGTGTTGGTTAGAGGTTAAGAATCGTTATACAAATCCTATTAGTAACGCAGGAACGCCGACGTCACAAGAACGCGGGCATGACCTTCGTCATGGAGGTCTATGTAAAGCCCTGCTATTAGGAAACCTCCAATAGCAGACCTGGTACATAATGTTGGACAACGGAGTACAAGCACCTCAGATCGTGTTACAGTTAAATTCAAACTTCCAATGTCGTGATATTTTATGAGATCATATCTTATTCATCATATTTAACGTTCGAGTGCTATGAGAGTAAATGGCCTCATGATGGATTTACAATCACTATCGATCTTTTTCCGGTCATTCTAATACTGACGGGCAAAGAACATTAGAAATCGACTACCATTACTGCAACTGAATTGACAGTTGACTGTTCGTCACGAAACAACTGTAAAGTAAAATATGCAACCTAAGTTGAGGGCTAAATGATGATCACTATTATGTATACGTAATTTATTCCCATAAATGAAAAACCTGTTTTGTGTGTGCGAGAGAGAGAGAGAGAGAGAGAGAGAGAGAGAGAGAGAGAGAGAGAGAGAGAGAGAGAGAGAG
>CM077105.1:32398299-32418037 GCA_039619505.1 Cimex hemipterus | reverse complement strand
TATATATATATATATATTTAAAAACCGGCTGAAAATATTAAAAAGAGTTACAAGCTAAATCTAATTATATACATTTTTTAAATTTAAAATTTTTAAATCTGCGTTTGGACTCTCCCTGATTATTCTGATTCGCCTATTATTGCTTGTCCTATAAAGCCGATAGTCCACATTTGTCGCGCTTGTCCCTTTTACAGAACACCGATTCACCCGAACCTATTCTCATTATTTGATTTTTATTATTTTATTTAAAAAAATGCTAATGGTAAAAATCGTATCGACAAAAGAGTTCGTTTACCTGCCTTACCAACGAAATTAGGCCAAATCAAATTGCGGTCAGATTAGAGTAGAATTTTGAAATAATAAAATGTGATCATACTCATTCCTTATTGTGGGAAATCGCAGACCGACTATTATCTTTTTGAAATGTCGGTTCCTTTTTAGATTTATAGGAAATCCGAAGTTGATTGTGAATAGCGGCCAAAGTTGAAAGACCTAAGTAGATATTTTGCAACGTACCCTATGCCGATTCCCCTCCATCCCGCCCATTCACAATCGAGGATGGGCCCTCTAATCGAAGAACATGCAGTCGTCTCGGCAGGGAAGTGACTCACGTCTATAAAGCGTTTTATGAGCGGAGCATGCACAACGAACCGTGGAGCGATTCTTTACACCACTCTCGAAAAATCCTACGGACCGAGGGGATTTTAAACGACAAGCAAACATCAACGCAACATCCATTCATGATCTTGAACGGGAATGTTTCAATGTTTAAATGTCAGAAAAACAATCAACTGTTTTTTGCGCGAAAATCTATCGTTTCGAACGTTTCGTACTATAATGTTCCAGGAATTATCAAAGAGAAGAGTCTGTTTCAGATGGAAGTGAGACGTTCGTTTCTGCCGGTTCAAAACGTTTCGAAAACGTGCAGTGGATGTAAATTGTTTAGGACGTTCTTCCTCTCCTTTCATCCATTTTCCATAGGTTGAGAGTGGCAGTTAAAGAAAGAGGGAGTATTCAGCCGCACGTAAAAAAGTGTACACTATCGACTCAACTAGAAGTGGACTGCCTCATTTACATTGAAATTTTACATTGAATAAGGGGGTTTGAGTTTAAAACTAGTGATACTGGCTATTTACTTACACGCACCCATCCTTCTCACTGTTTTCCCTTCTATCTATGTCCCTATTTATTTCTCACTGTCTATATCCTGTCTATCTGTCTCTGTCTTAACCTCACTCACTCGTTTTGTTCGGTTTATAATACAATTTCATATTTCAAAAATTAGAAATGTAAAATTCAAATTATGCTCAGAATAAAAGTCACCATATTAGTATTAACATTTTATGGAAGTTATAAATATACACATTAAAACTAACACTAGTGTTTCCATGTTTTTTAACAATGAGTAACGTTGCAAAAATTCAAATATCGGATGCTTGGATTCATGGTCTTCCTGGAATGTGCAAGTGCATAACGAAAAAAGCCTGCCGCTGATAAATGAGTTCTCAAGGTAAGCCAAAGTTTCCTGGGGGATTTTTTAGAAGTCTTTCTAACCAGTATTAATAGTAGTAGCATTTAATAATATTGCTCTGATCTGCCTACACACTTAGTTTTCCAGTTTGGTAAGAAGTAATTAACAAAAAAAATTCTTAAAGTACAAAAGCTCTTGTTGTTCTTGTTCAGAATAATCAAGTGATTCCTTACTATCCAGTAACAAAGGCCTACATTTTAGCTAATATCCCTCTATTGTATAAAGATGGCAGAATTGTACCAAATAATGGAGGAATTTGAACTGGAGGTTGAGGTGCCCCAGTTGGCAGGTCCTGCCATTGACTGCATCGAAGCAGCAAACCTCTGACCATGAGTGTTCCGACTTCAAATTGCAAATTTATATTCACAGGACCAAGAGAAATAGAAATGTCGGAAGTCCGTTTGAAGCGTATTTGAATAGAGAGCAAACAGGAAAGTTTAAATAATCAGCCCGAGCTTTTGTACTACTAATACTACTACTCTGGAATGACTAAAAAGTGTCTATTTGATCTATAGGCGATAAGGGCAATGGAAGAGATGACAGAAGCTTCTGAAGAATTCACTCTGCCAGTATTTAATAGTTTGTTACCGAAGACAAATATGAATTGGCTTGGTAGCCGATGCTTACACGGAGAAAACGATAATGTTCTCTTACTGAAAGGTGTCAACAAAGGTGTTTTTCCTTCCGTAGCCTCAAAATTTAGTCGGTCCATTTGTTCTACAGGATAACCCTAGTTCTTTCATGCTGGACTGAATCGAGTATAGCTCCATAAAATCAAAGTAATAGTAATGTTCACCCTTGTGATGGTGTAACAGCAGACATGGAATCATACCCCATTCCAGTTGCTTGCCAATCACAAAGAACTCCTTTTCTCTGAGATCGGGATCGTGAAGCGTTCCTTGGCCTCTAACAATAATTGTATGAGTAATAACGGATTTGTGCCATGTACAGCAATTTAATATATTCTATTAACTTAGAAAAACATTAATACAGAATAAATGCTTTTTTTTTATACCGTCTGTAAATTTCAACGTGCGAATATAAAACCATATTAAAAATATAAATTTGTGCTTTAAGGGGTAATTTTGTAATGTGAAACAGGCGTAAATAAATCATTCTATTAAAAAAAATAAGTATTGATTTAAATCTTCTATAAAGCAAAGGCTCGAAGGAGCGAAAAGCGGGTCTATTTTCAGTTTCCAGTACATTGGGGCTCTAGTAAAAATGTGTATTTGTTAACCATCCGAGGTGCCAACGTCATGTATTATGAATTAAATTTCTTTCTGCGAATTGAGTATATTGTATTTAGCTTTTATTAAACATTCAGCATTGTTGATTTTCTTAGGCATTTAATAATAATGATTTTTTTAAGCATAGGATTCCAAATATATTTTTTAGTTATAGTATTACACAAAAGTAATTTAATATTTCGACCGCTGTTGTTTGAACATCTTGATTTCTTTTCGAGATCAATTTTTTCTAAGGAGGAAGTGGTCTAAAACGAAGGTGAAACATTTAGGGCAGTTCAGGCATATTTTGTTTCAATCTTTTTAATGTATTTAATTAAAGAATATTCGTGCATGCTGGCTTCCATTTATGAAATAATGCAGGTTACAGATGACTCTTATTTTACATTTCTTTTCTAAATAATTCACCTTTTTTTTTTTTTACTTTTTGTAAATTATGACGTAGCTATACAAAAGCATTGTGAAACTAATAGCCTGGTCATTATTCAAAAATATGTCTACCATATCCATATATAGACATATTTCCAATTCAGTAAACAGAGTGATTATATCTATATAAACGTGTAGTTACAGGTAATCATAACCTACGATTTCCGGAAGGAAGAATCAGCTGCACATCAAACATATGTTTATAATTAATTGCAAACCCAGTTATGGAAATTAATAAGCTAAATGTATACACTCACAAGCTATTGTACGGTGTAATTAATAATTGGCTAAACATATTAATGAGATTGAACGAGGAGTTTCTTTTAAGCCTATTATAAAAGGTTTTCACGTCCAATCTTTTTTTAAACAAGTTTCCTTCCCAGATATTGAGTACGTGAACATTTGACAAGGAGGTTTATTTGTCTGCAACACCACAAGTGCAGAAGTATGGTAAGAATTTGTTTGGCGATGAAGTTCTGATGGAAGGGACTGAAAAGAGGTTGGAAGTAAAATTGGA
Organism: Cimex hemipterus; assembly: GCA_039619505.1. Classification (NCBI taxonomy): domain Eukaryota; kingdom Metazoa; phylum Arthropoda; class Insecta; order Hemiptera; family Cimicidae; genus Cimex; species Cimex hemipterus. The sequence goes on along the minus strand of CM077105.1, from coordinate 32,414,313 downwards.
TAAACGAGTTTTCCAAGGGAAAGAGCCGAATCAGGGCTCTGATTCACATCCGACAACTGATGCGGAGTTGAATCTAGAAAGTAGAGGAAAACCCCCATAGAAATGCACCATTGATCCAATGCCTTTTGCTTGGCTGTCCTTCTTAACGAACAAAACAATTACTCAAGAGGGAATAGTGGTTTTCACTCTTTTCCGAAAGAACTGAGTGTGACACCTTCACTAATCAGTGATCTGCTTTTTCGGAATGAAATACTACTTATTGAATATCTATAAGAATATCTGTTTTTCAATAGCATATATGTTTTTCTATTTTGAAACTAAAAACATTAATTAATGCCGTTTTAAACATGTGCACATACTCTAATTCTTGGTTAAATAAATTCTAACAAACATGCTTAAAATCATCAGGCGTGGATTTGAAATTCCGGCGTTTACTTGCAGAACACTTTGTCTGGAACACTTGCGCTTTGTGGTAAGCGAGATGGAAAAACATTCTTTTCCTTCTTTTCTGCCGGAGAAGACAACTCCCAAAGTTAAGATTAGAGTTTACGTCGCCTTAAATTCACAGACAGTGTAATAAATGAGAAATAGCTAATTTTTACATAAGAGATTGTCTATTTGTTCGTCAATCAATTCTACTTTTAAAATACGACTATCGTTTTTACAAAAACTGTATCCCCCAGTAACCTCTTTGTTGGGAGGGTTTTGCTTTTGGATAATAGTACCAGAATTTATTGAAATATAGGATCAATATAATTACAAACTACATATTGTAGCATGTTTTCCGTTTGTTTAGTTTTATGGTGATTGTGAAGGGTTCAGGACATCCTCGTGACAAATATTACGTTATTTGGTCGTTCGAGCTCATTGATCTATCCTCAGCAGCTCTAATGATTCATAAAAGACGATTTGACATACCAAGTTCAATTATGAGCATGGATGGAAATAAGAAAATTAAATATTAACATCTCTCCATCAATACCGACGTTTTTCTTTGAACATCATAAATTATTATGTAATAATTGGTATAATATGCTAATTGTACATAATCTATAATTTATGGGTCATATAACGGTTAGTTTCTTAAGGGGCTAATTTCCGTTTTTCGTGCAAACAGCATGTTTTTTAATTTTATTTTTATTACCCCCATTCCCCATTCTTCATTGTTCGTTTTTAATTTGGATATACTATTTATTTTCAGGAGAGTCTGTAGGTTCTGAATAAGTATCAAACTCTAAAATTATGCCGTATTTCAATAATTTTTAATGGTCATTCATTTGTTTAAACAGAAACCTAAAGTTTGCCATTTTCAATACCATTTTCTCTGAATATTTTGATCTATTATGGCAAATATTTTTTGTTTGTTTTATTTTCATTAACTACAAATTTGTAGTAGGTTTATAAAAAGTAGCGTAATTTTTAGAAATAACCTAAAGCGATTAAAATTTAGACCTTTTTAATGTAAAAATATTCATTTCTTCGCCTTTGGAGGTCTGTGTAATGTACTTAATTGTTATTGTTTTTAAAGCAGTAGTTACCCGTGGAATTTGGTAATCACTGTAGTCAATAAACCAAATCAAATTTCGTCAAAAAGTGAAAAGATACTCTATGATTTGTTCAAATTTTGACAGTATTACAATAATTCGTGGCTAATTTTATAAGTTACCAAAATGCGTGAGATTTTAAACAGTTAATTATTCAAACATTATACAATTTAATGTTTAAAAATTGGCCTCCCAAGACCGCTTATATAATTTTTTGCAGTCCCTCGAAAATGACCACATTTATTTTCGTTCGCTAGGTAAACTTAGGACTTCAATGTACAGAGAAGAGACACACGCAAAGTTGTGCAATAAATTACGGGAGATTAGTTCTGGTAGACAAAAAAATTGGGTAGGCAAACAACCATATAGAATACGCGCAAAGGCGTACTCCACGGTAAGGAATGGCAGTTTGCACGTTAATAAACAGTAATGATTTATGATTATGACCTTTGCTTTAAACACTAGAAACAATAGTGACATACATTTCATTTCAGCTCTTATTTTTTATCCTTGGTCCCTGGTGCATATGATTTAATATCCATGCGGTTTCATTATACCTCTTTGTAAATTATCCCGTTTATGTCTTGCGTAAAGAGTAGAGTAAAGATATTGTCTTGCATCATTGTAAAACCTAAATAAGTAAAATTTAAAATATTGAAAGAGTGGTATAAAATCGTGTAGAAATTGTTATGATAATCAGAACCGGAGCGAGTGTTTCGGAGGCTCCAATGTCATGTCTGCCTCCAATTATAAAGAAGGGTCTAATTAAATTTAATACCCAGGGCCCAACCATTTTGGAAGCTTCTCCGGTTTCTCGAATGTGATAACGTCCTTATTGCGCAAATATCGTTACATATTCTTCGGGTCGTTAAAAAGCTCAATTTTAACAATTTAAATCGGTTATATAACAACTGCTTCTCGTGCTTTGACCGGCAGTCTTAATCGTAATAAATTAGGGCTTCATGATCTATAAAAATTGCTATTGACGTTTAAGTGATATACTGATATTTTAGACGTCAATGATGCAATTTCGGTATGGGGAATTTCCACGTATTGAAGTTTTGATAGTAATACAGGGTAAGATGTGCTAAAGATCAAGACAAATATTTGCAAGGATAAGATGCGTTCGTGGAGAGCATAAAAAACGACATGTATAAACAGATAATCAGAAATAAAACGTGCCCTTTCAAGCATCGATAAGAGCACAGTATTTTTAAGTTTTATTAAACACTCAGGTGTGTACTATGAATTTAAAAGGTATTAGAAAAAAGTCTTAATGGATCACTTTTAAGTGAATGAAGCAAGCAATTTTAAATTTTAAAAGGACGGGAAATATACAAACCGTCACTGCAAAAGGAATAATTTATACATTGAATTATATTTTTTGTTTATACTTTTTTGTGTGAAAATTTCTGTTGTTTGCATACCAGTAGACAAAAGATAGGTTTAGTTTTGCACATCCATCACATTCATCTCTCTATAGCTTTTTAGGGTTAGCGATTTTTTAGCTTTAATCCTTTGATAAATTTTTTTTTCTAGATGTTTTTATTACGCTCGCATTATGTACATATATGTATATATATATATATATATACATACAAATATATTTGTCATATTAAAGAGGTGTTTTAATGTACTTGACTTTTTGGTGTATACTTACCATTGAGAGCTGTATAATTTTTAACATGACATTGATCATTTATGGGCAATAGATAACTTTTAAAAATGTGCCATATAATTGAAGATAATTTATAGGAGCATAAATAGACACGTCAACTTATCCTTCGCTAGATATCTAAAATAGTTTAAATCAATGTGTATTTCAAACAAGAAATGAGGAAAGATTACGGATATAGGATCACCGATTTTAATGAAAATATTTTTTAATGATACTAGGTCGAAGAATATCAGACCCGTGACCTAACATACTTGCCAATTGGCGTAGGAACCGAGATAATAAATAAAAGCTATTTACTTAAATTTTTTTAAAACTATGGTCTTCTGCCACTGTTGTGCTGTATTTTTAGGGTGTTATAAATCAATCTATTTGTTTATATAGAAGAAGAAAATAATGATTGCATTAGATGAGCCAAGAAGGTTACGTAAACAATTTTGAAAATGAGAACAAGATTCAGTAAAGTAGACCATAAAGTTTGTTTTTGAATAAACCGTTTTAAGCTCTGTAAGATTCTTCAGTTCGAATTTTTATAGGAATAAATACTTTTTGAACTAGATATTAACCAGGGCCTATTTTTTACAAGTTAAATTGATTTAATTACATTAAAAAGAAGCATCACCTTATAAGTGAAACCTATTTGGGAAATTTTAGAAAATTTAGTAATTTAATTGTGGTCAAAAGAAAAGTGCTAAGAATTTGTCTATTTAAACCTAATTAATTATTCTACTAACTTTAATTGGGCTCTCCATTGGTATTTACTTCTTTAATAACAAATGAATACATAAAATATCATGTTAAGAGTGGATTTTATCTTAAAAAATATTTGGCTCTTAACTAGAGAAAAAAGTGTTATAAGTCCGCAAGAAGTGTAACTTCTGTAGTATCCAATGAATTAAAATAAATATATAAGATTGTTCTACTAAGCATATTTACTTTTCCACGTTTAAATTTTTCTGGAATGAGAAATTTCCTGCATACTGTCATTCACAGTTTAACAAAAAAGGTTTAATAATGAGATGCAAGAGTTGTTGTAACGCTTCATTCAATGATGACCTATAAAAACAAACTTCAATTTATTTCTTGAAAAAATCACCAATGTTGCTTAACAATGAAATAGGCTGTATATAGTCTAGTTACTACTTTTTTATAGTTATAAAATATGAGTTTTGTACATTAAAATATTAATAAGTACAAATATTGTAAAACCACATCTTTTAATGGAATATTTAAAATGGGTTATGCTTACCATATACGTAATATATAAATAAATTTAATGCAATAATAAACATACATTAAATGACATGATAAAAAATGAAACTTATTCTCTTTCTCACTGACTCTCTCTTTCTTTCTTGTGTATATGTACTACTTCACCTTGCGGTAGGAATATTTCATGTTCACCTCTTTTTTTCAGTTACTACATACAGGCAATAAAAAGTGAAGAAAACGGGAGTTCGTTAAAAGATAAAAGCCTTAAAAATTAGATTATGAAGTTAATTCTTGCAAATCTGAAAATTATTAGAAACAAGTTTTTTTTTAATATCACGACTGACGTATCAACGCTCCACTAAACAATGTTGGGCGATTCTTGTCGCGTCCTTCGTTTCAAATTTGTACGGTAGTATAATTATTCAGATATCTTGAGATGCGGTCTGGTGTGAAGTATTGTAGGTTCCAGAAAAACATTTTCTTTATCGTGCCAACGTTTCGATCTTTTATTGAGATCGTCTTCAGGGCTCAAAGTGTTTGTATTCTGTGCAATTGTGCAGTTCTTGCATGTCGTGTTGAGAGTGCTAAACACAACATACAGAATGGCACAATTACAGAGAAGATAAATACTTTGACCCCTGAAGATGATCTCAATAAAGATCGAAACGCAGGCACGATAAATAAAATGTTTTTCTGAAACCTACATCACACCAAACCGCATCTCACGATTTCTGACTAATTATCGATTAACGGCCACTATTCATCACATTTGTATTGTGCTTTAAACAACTTTGAATTCAGGCAAGTTTGTAATGTTTTTAGCAATGAAGGAAACAAAAGTATATTCCTTTTTTTCCCTCACTGAATTGAAAGTGATTTAAAGTTATATCGGCATAAAAATAATACCTATTGTTAAGAGAAGAATGTTAACGACAAAGATCTCACAAATAATCTTGTAACAAGTCACCAGGTAACCGGTCAACTTGAACTTGATCACGAATACGAGCCATGCCATGAGTCATTTCCAGGGGGATATTTCCAGCGCTCGCTGATTATATGACTCACCTGATTTCTGCACCAAGTTCATTCTAGGATAATGACCAAACGGCCGCGATTTTAGTGTTTTCCTGTCTTTTCCATTCTCAAAATATTCTTTCTGGGAAGAATAGGCCGGATAAACGTTAACGAAAACCCTTTCTCATGGTTAGTCTCCATTTTTTCAACATGGCATTTGACGTCTTAAAAGAAAGCATTTAGCCAGATAGTAAACAGCATCCTGGGAAACGCGGGACATCCTCAACAATCAACTGTTGACAAACAATGAAGTTCTCATACGCGATTGCCAAGAGGTTCAAGGATGGCCGATAATAGCTCTCCCAGTTCCCGAACTTTGTCCCAGCTTCAAGGTCCGTTCCCTCCCCATTTCAGCGATAATGGAGACTTTTCAGTCGTTGTATTGTATTACAACATTTGGCGTTTCACGCTCAACACCAAAAAAAACGTCATACAAGAGATTTCTAGAAGAAAAGATTATTGAGCAATAATTTCAATTAAAATGACGTACATAAAACTATGTCCAACATTAATAAAGCTGCAAAACTACTTTGCAGGTGTTTTATCAATTATTTTAATATGGTAGAATAAAGTTTAATATTTATTTTTATTAGAAATCCTAGCCACCTTGACCTTATATTAACGGCTTTGTAACTTATTTAGTAATTAAATACATCATTAAATTTTTTTGTTACGTATAGTTAGAGACTGGAGATGAGATGATTTAAGCATTCCCTTTACCTTATTTAGTTACAAGAACTTTTTCTCAAAGGTTTTATTTAAATTAATCATTGTTAACTTATTTGAACTGAATGATATGCTTCTGCATAATACTACGTATATACGGAGTGAGTAAAAAATGAGTAAAAAAAAATCTGGCCTTTAATTTTTACTTTGCTTATTTTATTATAAAATTAAGAAAGTTGTAAAGGTTGTATTTTACGTAAAATATGCTGTTGCTATTAGAGTTTTAATAAATTAGCACATTAAAGTTATCAAATTTGTTTTTTAAGTAATATAGTTTTAATACTTTCTTTTTGATGAAATCTAATTTATTGTTTTCTCTTCGATTATGTTTTGCACTGGCGCTTCAGTTTTAGATTTTTGAAGAAAGAGAAATACCCAAAGGATAGGAGTGAGCAGCTGTGGTACTTACGAAATCCGGATTGGACAAGGTCTTTTACAAAAGGAATAGGCTTTTTGAATGTAGAAAAGAAACATTGGTGATGATTCGTAGGAAACTCTTGAGTTGAATGATGGATTCGAAAATGGTTTGCAAACTTTTTCATTTTATTTTGTTTTCTTATATGTTTTTGGTATTTTTTAATTAAAGTTAATTAAACTGTATTCCGAATACGGACCAGTACTGCCAAGACGTGTGTGGTTTGCCACAGCACCTGTTACGAAAGAGCCTTAATTAGCATTTTCTTTTCAACCCAGCGGAAATTTGGTTTTGAAAATTGATTCGCCAGTTCATTTTTGGAAAGAGCGATTCTGTAACAAACTATTAATAGAGTCAATCCCGCCAAATTAGTCACAGCTCTTGAGATGGAGTCCAAGGTCACACATTATAAATAATGACAGCACTAATGTTTTGCCAAGGCTAGGTCAAAATCCCCATCCGCGCGAGTGTTTATGACGGGTTAAACTTTTTCCTTGGCTATTTTCTATTCAATTTTAAGTGAAAAATATAATTTTCAGCCGTACGAGTTAAAGTGTGTATCCTTAGTTGACGGTCTTAAAATTTAAAAGGGACAAACATTGGTGAAGAGTACATTTTTATACATGAATTTACTAACACGCACAATTCTTGTCCACCTGACAGGTTCCTAAAATAAATTTAATTTAAAAAAATTTCGCTTTGTTCGGCACGCAAATACTTATGGGAACCTGGACGGGTGCGGTTGAAATTTCTTTCCAGTTCCATTCGAACGAGTCGTTTCCGAACGCGTACATTGTCCATCTGCCGCTTGAAGAATGAGTCGTTTAGGCATAAAAGCAGGAGCTCCTTTTACAAAATAATTTATTCAGGTACTTCCTTCTTTTTCTGGGTCACGATAATAAATTCGAAGACTTTCTTTCGGGATCACGTCCTAAATTTCACCACCCCCAGGTGCGCTACATAAGTAATGCACATAAGAATATATTTCACATGTATCGGCTTTCGTCGAATACTAAATGCAACTGCAAAGAGCAGAATACATAAAAGGTGCTGCAAAATTACAATCACACCCAATAATAATGATGGTTTATATTAGCAGTTTTACCTACATTTCATTCTTCCATCGATACTTGATTTAAAACTGAAACGTATAAACAAAATTCAGTTAAATCCATAAAGTATGATAAACAGAACATGCAGAACGTTAAACCATCAGGAAATGAACAATTATTGTACGTATTATCACATCGAGTAAAAGGACCACATTTCTCAATGCAATTCTTGGTACTGGATGGATGACATTCTTTTGTTTATTAATTAATTATTTCTTGTGACTTCTTAAAATACTTTATCTATAAGGAGATATGGTTAAAATTTGTATCTTGCAAAACGGTCCTTGTTCTCAGACCTAATGAAAAAATAATCTGACAGCATTGATCTTATATTTATTCGCTGCACCAAATCGATTTTGCGGTCGTATCCCACTGGAGATATTTTACAATTCCCAGGCTTCGGGCGATAAATTTGAAATGAAGGCGCCTATTCATGAAATGAATGCCACTGGAATTAGAGTAGCCAGTAAATCTGCTTTAAGAAGGCTATTAATTAGGATTCGAGGTCGACGAAACCTTTATTCGCAAGACAGATTCTATTAAGTTTCAATTAAAATAATACAGGGTCCGATCAATTTGTACGCTTACTATAATCTTTCTTCTTCTTCGGCCGATTAGTAACGGTTTTTTTCTCACTTTCAATTAATTTATGCTGTACGAGGCAGGTAAAGGATTCGTGACTTCAAGAATAGGAGTGTCTTTGATAAAAAGAAAATAAAAGGAGAAGAAAAAAATCCTTGAAGACTTTTATAAACACATATATATTTCTCTTCCGGAATTGTTTAGATCTTATACATGCCACTATTGGGGGTGAGTCATAAATTGCTTGTAATTCCCCAACGTTAAAACGATCACTTATCGACACTATCTTCAAATTATTGTTTCTATTGTTTTCAGAATCATGTCTGACCTCATACGTGTCAAAAGATCAATTCGTGATTTACTTTTGTGAGTAGAGATAAAAACGTCTACTTGGTGTACAGAATTGTCCAAGATAATGTAGACAATGTTCGATCATCGGTAGTAAAATTTGATATCTGCATCCTATAGTTTTTATTTTCATTGTGCTCAAAAAATTTGTCAGGTCAATATTAGCATTTTTTTAACACAACAGCTATCAAACAGGGTTATATGTATTAATAAATAAGAAATGAAATTTAAGGTTCAGATTAATTAACAACTAGACTATTCAAGTCAGCAAGAACAAAAAGTTTTATATCCTAAAACTATTTGTAATATAATTTATAACTGCATAAAAATATATAAGCACAATTAACATGTTATTAGATTGAAATTCAAGCCTCAATTTAAAAAAAACTTAGGAAGAAAATGTATGACATCCGTATCGGTTGTGGGACGAGTGGGTCCCATAAATTACAAAATGCTTTCAATTAATGTTTTTGAAGAAAGACCCGTTCTAATACTCTGTGAAATACTAGCAAAAATTAAGCAGCATTAAAGAAAGACGCCACGAGCAAAGCCCATTTTAGAATTATGAATGGTTCGATTACCTCATGAAACAGTTTTGTTTACAAACTTCGGTAATGTCGTATCAGTATTGATAATCAGTTTGGGTGAATTCACTTTTAGAAAACGATGGCTATTTAAAAGTGGTCTGATTTTAAAATATTTAAGGATTGTCGAAGCTTACAAAACGAACAGACAGTTAAAATAATTTCATTAAATATACCACAAATGTGGAATTGTAATTTAGTGAAATCCCATGTAGGATTAGTGAGATTTTATTCTATTTAATCTCTAAGCATTGACAATTGGTAGTGATATTTCACTTTTTATGAACCTAGTTCATTAAAAAAGCTAAAGTTATTAAAAAACACTTTAATACACATAAGGTGAATTGTACTTTGACTCACTCAACTAAAATTTATGACGATATGATACAAAATTTAGTTAATACTAATTAAATATTTATTATGAATGGTTCGATTGCTAGGAAAATCCGACAATTGAAAAATTTGACTAATTAACATTTTGAATGATTATGACGTCTGAAACTGTAACGCTGTTTTGAGTGTAATCTTAATGAAATCGTCTTCCTAAAGCACTAACTGAACATCAATTCACCATATTCTTTTATAATTTTTTTAATAAAACTTTCCATTTATTAAACGTAACATGCATTTTCAATTATTCAGGAAAGTGAAAGCCTGTGTCTCCAGGCTCCGGATTGTTTAAGCTAATAAATCAGATAAGACAGGGAATTCAATAATGTTTATCTTTTATCGAATACACTAGGGAAAGCCTCACGCTAGCTATGGTCTAAGGGGTCTGTTTCCACGTTTACGTCAGATTCCTAGTGTTTTATGAGATCGTGATCCTGCCGGGGACACAGAGATTGAATTTCGTTGAATACAGCACCACTCAGTTTCACTCTAATCGAGTGCTGCAGAACGGCATTTGTATTCACTTGAAAATACATTGGTTTATAACAGCTTTTATACGCCTACTATCGAAAGCTTAATTATACTGTACATAAAAATGTACAATAAATCAGGCAAATTTGTATTGAAAGGCATTCAAAATATGCACTTGGAACATGTAATTTTTTAGTTTTGATTACTTCAACACTTATCAAGGAATCAAAAAAGTAATGGAAAATTTATTAATTAATTTGATAACAAAGATCTGAGGGTTTTTCATATAGATAAATAATTAGTTTTTTGATACGACATTAATGAAAACTTAAGAATGTCATCAGAAAAAGTATTAAAATTTTGCTATATAATAAAGATTTCTACACGATAGAAAGCCCCCAAAGATATTAATTTAAAAATGCATGTACATAATTAAATTTTTACTCTTTTTAGGTCAAATTTTTTTATGTCGATAAGCTTAAGGATTGTGGTACAATTTATTGGTACATTATCTTCAATGTATTGAGGTTTAAATAAGCAAATTTTGAATTTATTATATGTATATATAAATAAAACACAAATTGGTTATTTTCCCAAATAATTGAAATTTTTCCCACAGCTGTTTAAAATCTTTTGTTGAATGGTAAACTTATTATTTATTGCTTAAACTCCCCTGCATCTTAGTATACTCGGTTTGTTTGATGTCTGGTGACATCATCTCTTTTGTAACGTGTGCGTAGAAATTAGTGACCGTTAATCGATAATTATTCAGATATCGTGAGATGCGGTCTGGTGTGATGTAGGTCTCAGAAAAACATTTTCTTTATCGTGCCAACGTTTCGATCTTTATTGAGATTCTCTTCAGGGCTCAAAGTGTTTGTCTTCTGTGTACTTGTGCCATTCTAGCGTGTCGTGTTGAGAATGCCTTTTGCAACGTTTTCTACTCTACGTCCAGTTAGATTCGATAATTAGAAATTTTATAATAAGAGCCCAAGTAAATCGGGCTAAAAAACGTACGTGAATTATAAATATGTACTGAAAGTAATATACACCAATATTCATTGGGCATACATTATTTTAAAGATGTATATTACGCATCCATAATTTATTAAACTCTAAGTTATCACGAATGACAATATATGATAGAAATGTAGCATTTTACTTGAAGCCAAATGCAGAAAAAATTACTGTTAATAGAAATTTGAATTGTTGAGTTTTCCAAATTGCATGGGCATTTCATGAGATTCTATCTCTCTTTTATCACCAGACCATTAACCTGACGTGAATTTTACGATATTATGTGCCCGATAGGTTTAACAGCCTTTAAATTAATTATGATTTATAGTTATCTTATCTTCTCTAAAAAGAGAAATACGTGCGGCTATGGTTTGTTAAGTTTTGCAAATCTTTTTCTAGAATTTCTCAAATTTGGTTGAATATATGTAACATTTTGATCAGGACTTTAACAATCTTGTCAAATGTTGCCCCTTGATTCAACATGAGTTAATATTTTTAGTTTTAACATGGATCAATATCCATGCCCAATAGAAAAAGTGAGCATTATCGCGCGGGACTGTGCATGGGGCGGTTAACGTTTGGTTTAAGCTAGAATTAGGTTGGAGTTAGGCTATGTGTGGTTACAGTTACAGAGGCGTGTAAGGTTTGTTTGGTTTATGTATTGAGACTGATTATTTTAGCCAGGATTACAGTTAGTGGAGAGTCAGGCTTAGGGTTAGGATTTGGTTAGGTGCGGTTAGAATTATGGACGTTTTCAATTCAATGTTTTTCCGCGAAACGGAGGCAATATGTGAGTGAGAAGCGCAAGTTTTACACTAACTTTGTCTCTTTCTTTACTATTTTACTTTATATATCTCGCTATTTTGGACTTGTTAAATTATCACTCACATAGTTTTGCCTGTCAAAACTATAACGACTCTATGTTTTTAATAGGAAAATTGGTATAATGTTTAAGTGGCCGTAGGTGAGATTCGACGTAAATGTTTGAAAAACATTAAAGTCAACAAGTTTTTTGTTTATTTTTATTTGTTTAGAATGGACGGTAATCTCAACGAGCCGTGTGGAGGCGGCACGAGCCTTGAAAGAGAACAGGTTCGGTTCGACCATACATTGTGGACAAAAAGGCCACACTGGATGCTAACAAGGCTGATCTCGAACAAAAAAAAAATCCATCAACTATCAGACGAAGTGGGTCCATCCCACACAATGTACACCAGCCGACATACACGGATGAGCGAAAGTGAAACGTCCGTGAAGAAAAGTTCCGAATGTAGCGAGAGATGCACCGAAACATCCGCATTTGCTCTTTCAAAATCGTCCGTCAAAAGAAATATCGCTTTCTAGGTAAATTGGATATAGCGGCGTAACCTTACCACTGAGAGCGTAATAGATAGACTATGGCTTGTCTGGTATACCGCTCTGAATACTACATGGAAAACTTACATGCCCTTTGTCTTTTTTAATTTATAAGCGGATAAACCCATGAAGTTTCTTTCCAGTTATTGATTTACATCGCACAAAACGGCAATAAAGTATCAACGCAATCGTTACCAACTTTCGCGGGCGTAATAATTTCCTATCAAACAACATTTCCTGAATTAATCTATGCCACAAAATAAATCAGAATTAGAAGAATAATATACTATACAATTTATTATTTACATCTGACAAGTTTAACTAGCAAAATATTTTTCTGTTACCATTTTTAGTGAGTTTATTTTTTTTATTTTATTTTTTTTTGCATTTGTTAAGAAATTAAAGGCAAATCAAGCAATTATCTGACCTCCATATGTTAAGTTAATTATTTCTTTCCTTCCTATTGTCATTGATGTTGATCGTTCACGGCGCTATCTCTTATGATCGGTTTTTATGGATAAAAAAATGATTCGAAATCAAACAACACTTTCTGCGATAAAGCCCACAGAAAAAAATTAATACCAAAAGGGAACAAAATTTGCATATCAAGTGCCTGTACGTTCTGAAATTTAATGTACAGAAACGGACGGTTGGCATGCCTAAGCAGCAAAACTATATCTTAATCGTAATTTTTTAAACCTCACTTGTTTACCATTTTAATAGACAAGATAAGAAATTATTTTGATGCGTCGGTTTATTCTCAATGGATGTTTCCTATAAGCCCCAATCGACTAAATAAGATGTGACACCGACTGCCTGTTCTCAAGTATTCAACAAATCATATCAGTTTTATGAGAAAAAGAGCCCATAAGAAGTTCCATTATAAATAAGGAGATGTATGGTTGGTAGGTTTAAGCAGCAAAATTTTTATCAATTCGCTATTTCTTGTTGTTTGCTTATGGCTTTTATGAACACGTTCGATCTACCCTCCTCGTATGGGTTAAGTATGTATTTCCTATGTTAAATTGATTAGTATATTTCTTCTCTGGGTTCGCCGTCAACAAATATTTTTCAGAATCCAGGAAGTCAATAATTTGAAATATTTGAAAAGGAAATACTTATAAAATTGCATTTGTGTTCAAGGTATTGAATCTTTTTCCTCATTGACTTTCCATGCTAACTTTGATAATTTGATACTCAAAAGCGTTTAAAAAGAAAAAGTAATTTCTTTAAATACCTTGTAATTTTATTCGGATTTAATTGGATTTAGTAAAGTAAAATGATCACAATGACATTGCGTCTTGTTGTGTAATGAACTTGTCAATTATATTAACCTTACATATGACTGGTTTAAAACTTGTTCGGTTGTCACACAAACTGAAAGCAAGTATGTAATTTATTTTTATAAAATTATAGGTTTTTAAATAAATGAAAAGCTTGTACTATTAAGCCAGTTTTTATCATTTTTCTTTTCATTTTAGATTCGTATCCAATGTACAATAATACAATTTACAATCTGTTGCAGGTCCTCGGGTCAAGTTGAATAATCGATATAAAGATCGCCGAGCCAGCCAAAGCGATTAAAAAAACCTTCAACGCCGCAGCGGGATCTCGCTGAGCCGGGCACCATGAGCAAAAAGACGAAATTCGCATCCAGCACCAAACAGGTTTGCAGTTTTTGGCCAGGACGACCAAGACTTGTTTTTTTTTCTTTTGCTTCCTCGAAACCAGCACTCTCCAATCCTGAATTTTACTTCAAACTCGTTATTGATCCACAGTGGTCCTGGCGACTCTCGATTTCCTGGAACAAGGAAGAATAGCAGTATGCTCCAGACCTTCTGAGGGAGTGCCATCTTTATGACGTCAAACTACGCCAGAGAAGCTAATAGCCATCGAATTAAATTAAAAATAAAAACAATATCCGACCTATCAAGTATGGAAATAATTATTATCATCTAAAATTCTTTTATTTTAGGTCTTAAATTTAATTCCTACATACAACTAATGATCAATCATCAAAATTATTATTTTATATTAACATACAGTTATGGCGTGAGGCCAAAGAAAACATCTTTGTCAAGCTCTCGAAGAATGCATCTCCTAAAATTTGTTACATTTTGTACTGGCCATGTTTGTCTGGTTTTGTTTAAATTCAATTTATAATTTTCTATCTGTCTATTCTAAATTGATTATTTACAACGAGAAGTACGTAAGTGTCACTGATTTTAATGACAATTTTTTGATGATACTAAGGCAATACATATTTAACGTCTAAGCATTCCTGCCAATAGCCCTAGGGTCCCATTTGCAACAAAGTAATTTAAACACGGTTTTAAAGCATTTTTCTGCCTATGCATATATTTCAATGTTTTATATAGAAACCAGGAAACTAGGCTATTTATTTTGTTGCGTAAAGCAAGAAAGTGATAAATAGGATCGTAATAAAACGAGATTAGGTTAATAAAAAAGTTACAAAAACCGAAGGACATGTGTTGCCTAATTTTTGACTTGGCGATGGAGTAGGATGAAATATTTTTTAAGCATGAAACAAATTTTAATACATAAATAAATGCTATTTCCTACCCCAATAAACGCTGAATACACATTTTTAGCAAATAAATTTATTTATGAATTTTTTAACAACGATAAGAAAGGAATAAGTAGGATCGTATTAATGATGTTATTTATATTTAAAAAGAAAACCAAAGACATATCCAAGCCCAAAAATTATTTTTATGAAAAATAAATATGATTTTAGGGCCAACAAAAAACAATTTATTTTTATTTATAAATAATATTAAACTTTTTTCCGGCGGACTGGATTTAAAAATTGATAACTCTGCTAAAATTTATTCAAATTTAAATTTATTACAACCATTTAAAAGCTGGACTTCTCTACTCTATACATATGAAAAAATTTACTAGTAGCATACCTTTTAAAAAAAATATATTTTTTTGTCTTCATTGTGTATGTATTTCAAGGTTATTATACTGTATCAGTCGAATTGTTTTCTTACCTAGGACTAGGAACAAATAATCAGGTATAATGTGAAGTTAAATTTGTAAAATGTTACAAAAAACTAAACTGTTTCCAGTAAATTATATCAAAAACCTTTTTTAAAATTTAAATTATTCGGACTCCTTTTAGGCGCTTTGTTTTTTATGTACGGATTTTCCTTGTACTGAAATGTTTTCCGTTTTCGAGCTGGAATATAAGGAGGCGGAATATTAATAAAAGTACCTCATCGACCCCAATCTAGCTTAGTTTAATTGTAGGTCGGTGGAGGAATATCAAGTACTCCACCGACCAAACGGAATGAGTGTGCTGTGTGAATGTGTTTAATTGTATGAACGTATTTATTCGTATGAATGATGTGTATGAACGTGCATAGAATATAGACCTAGTGTGGGGCTGAAATGGCCAAGATGTCGAAAGCCCCAGTGAAAAAAAAAAAAAAAATTAAAAAATTAAAAATAAAATATATATATATATATATATATATATATA
>CM077105.1:32384871-32397899 GCA_039619505.1 Cimex hemipterus | reverse complement strand
CAGCTAAGTGTGTCAAAAGAATATTTATCAAAACACAGGGAGAAAGATAATATTCGGATTTTTTGCACCCCACCACACAAAACAAAATAAATCCCTCAAAATCTTCGCCTTTGCAAATCTCAAAAATGGTGATAACTTTCAAATAACTCCACCCATGGGAAACTACTTATAAGCCTTACTTAAGATACCTGTAAGGTTATAAATCTGGTTTCAGTTAATAAATTAGAACCGGAGATATAAAATGAAACGTAATTTAGACGTATTTGCTAAATTATTCTCATTTTATTAAATTGTCTACTAGTTGAACGTTGTTGACACAGCCTGAAAGTAGATCACAATATTCAGCTTTTCAACGATTGTAATGACGTTGAAGTTTTGGTAAAATACATGGAGTGTAAAAAAACTGCCCCCTCCGGGCTAATTGTGTTAAATATAATCTACATTTTCTATTGTTATAAAATTCGTAGTTTTGGGCTTTGAAGGGTGCTTAAAACGAATCCGAATTGTCTTTTCAAAATTTCTTTGCCTAAATGCTGGCCTATTTTGCTGGAAATGAACTTTTCTTTATACTTTTTGATAATGTATAAACAAATTTAAACGTAAAGATCATATAAGCTTGAACAGTTCCTGAACATAGTATTGCGTTCGTTCAATTACAAAAGCGATTAACACAAAATATTAGGAATGTGAAACTTCTGTTTTATTTTATCTAAGCTTTTGATAATTTATGTGTGAAATAATAAATGTTTTCGTATGGATAAGTTGAATGTAAAAGTTTGCAGTTAAGTGATCCTAATTGATCATATTTTCCTGCAAACTCGGCTTTCATGCTGTTTATTTTATAAAATATTCTGAGAAAATAAGACGTGCCTCATTAATAATCCTTTATAGCGGTGGTAAAAAGTGCATTGATGTCAAACGTGAACTTTTGAAAAAAAAATCCTTTTGTAAGATTATTAAAGTGATGGGCTTTAATTTTAATTAAAAATAATTTATTCGTTTAATAAAATATATATATCAGGTCGTTTAGGATTGAATCCTTGGTATAATAGGAAGACATTATCTTGTAAATATGAGATCGACATTTTTACTAACTTGTACTACCTTTCTGTTAATAACTACTGAAAAAAATATTGTAGTTTCCTATACATGCAATAATAAATGTTATGAATCGTAGTTTTTCCTTGTTGTTATCTGTTCCTCTGTATCAGCGTTTTTCCAGAAACTGTACTGCCAATAAAGATTAATTATTTATTTTCTTTCTTATTATTATGTTATTATTCTTATAAAATATCTTTGAGTGACCATCTTAATTTAATTGTCTTTTTAGTTTTAGTAACTTTAAATCTTTAATACCCACGACAATTACTTGTAAAATAGAATATTCACAGTTATTCTTTTAAGGTCGATGTTAGACAAAAAATATTTTTGACAGATCCAAGAAAGAATAGAACATAGTCATAAAAATAATTGACTTAAAGTCACTTTGAGAGTACGGTTTATAATATTTTATCGAAGAAATGCGAGTGGTTTGTAGCTTGCAACCCGATATTCTCATGACATGAACAAATTGTAAATCGAGCTGACCAAGTTAAGAAAGAGGTTATATTCATAAATTGTATACACACAAGACACAAGATATGAAATACGAATGATTTAATTTTAGGACGTTAAATCTTTCAACTCTGAAATATAAAATGGGTGATAAGTGTCCCAGTTTGATGTAATTCCGCAGACTGCAACATCTTTCAGCGCAAGCACGATCGGAACATTTGTTACCTTGAACCTTAAAATTAACTCGTTTTTTTTTTTCAATTTCTCCGCGGTTCTTTTTAAAGCTAGACAAAGTACATAACAAAGTCCTGCTATCTGTAAAATAACGTTGATCAAACTTTGCGGCTTCGAGAAGACTTGACTCCCGGTCAGATGTGTACCGGTTGCAGAACATCACCTTTTGGGACGGCGACGATTCCCTTGGTGTGAACCGGTTTGGCCGATAGACTTTCGTTTTCGAGGAGGAGTGCAAGTGTGTCTTGTTGGGTAAGACGGCATCCAGCCCTGTCGCAAGACAAATGTCAACACCGCAGCCACACTTTTGAACGGCCTGGCATACAATAAATGATAGAAAACAACCAAAAAAGATGTACTGCCTACTTTATGAAAATACATTAAAATTTTAGACGTACGATTTACAAAAGAAAAAAAACAAAAAAAAACCAGATTTTCTGGCGGTAATTGATAACAAAGAAGTAATAACATAACACATTACAAGTTATTCAGCAATGATTTTTCGCTAATTGGATTCGATTTTTCCAAAACTTTATTTATTTATGAAAATGAAATAATGAAAAAACAAATACTTTTTAATAAGGGTGTTTTAATCAAGATTTTTTTCAATTAGTCTCTTCGGTTTCTGGGAAAGTAAGCGCAAGAGACAAATTGAAAACAAATCTTGATAAAAACATCTACATTAACAAGTATTCCTTTTTTCATTGTCTAATTTTCATCAACAATTAGACAGTTATATTGAAAGTAGAAACTTAAGAACTGTTACATATTGTAATATCAAATAGGATATATACTGCGTTGCTCGAAGTTTCTTGGAGTAATCTTTTGAGTAATGTTACTTACTATAAGTCATTACTAACTGACATAATTTAAGCTTATAAGAAGAAAATAGCGATAAATATTAGTTATTTATCGTCTTATTTGAATGGTTACATAACAAATTTTAACTTTTCAAACCATTGAGATTATTTCATTTAGATGAGTTATTCGATGGATATCACCACTTTTGCAGACTTTCTATGTATTTTGGGGGTTGGTTTCGAAATGGCATGAAAATGAAGCAGTTTAAGGATAAATAGTATGACAAGACGAAAGAAAAATATCGCTTTTCCCAAACCACAAGAGATCATTTTTGTAGAGCATGCAACAAAAGATGCAACAGAAATAAAAAAAAAGGTATGCAAAAAAATGTGAACCCAATAAAATGTGGATTTAGAATAATGAGCATGAGAAACGTAGGAGATAAGAAAGTAGCAATAACAATAGAAAAGGCAGAACAAAAAGGATCACTGAATGAATGTGATGAGATTAAAAAATTGGGATTGACGATATTAGAACAACGAAGATATAAACCTAAAATAATTCTAAACAAAGTACCAAAATCATACACAAGTGAAGACATCACAAAAGAACTGGTAGAACAAAACAACGAAATACAATCTCCAGATGAAATCAATGTACAGTACAGAATGTGGAGAGGTGAAATGGAAAATTGGGTACTAGAAATTGATCCAAATATGTTCGCGAAAGTCATGCCGGAAATGCAGTGAAGAACACGACATCAAAGAATGCAAAAATCCCATTCCGAAATGCTTTCAATGTCACTCGAATAAACTGGCAAATAACAAACACCTAAATGGCAACAAAAACTGCCCATTCCGTATAAGAGCGGAAACAATAACAGAACGGAGAATTGATTGTAAAGAAGCAAACCAATCAGAAAAGAATGAATAACCTGAACAGCAAATCAAAACAAAGAATAAAAATAATGGCAAACTAAAAATATTACAATTAAATATAAATAAATCTAAAAAAGTTGGTAATGAATTAAGATACATAGCCATTAATGAAAATACTGATATAATTGCAGTTCAGGAAACATGGAAAGGAGCACATAATGACAACGTTTTGGGATTACAAACTAGAAAGCAGGAAACAAAAACGTGAAAACAATCATCTACTGCATGAATAAGGAACTTGATTTTATTGATGTCTCACTCGAAAGATCAGAATACATAAGTGCAGCCAACATAGTAATAAACGAAATAATAATAACGATCTTGTCTATATACATGCCAATAAAAAAACCGCGGTAAACGACTGCCAGACTCACTTCTTGTCCATAGTCGTCGGTACAATTACAATTATCGCCCCTGGAATTTTGGAACGAACCCCCCCCCCCATCAAGAAGAAGAAGAAGCCCTCGGGCTGAATTGACTTAGATGACCGATGATCTTGTAATTTAAAAAAAAATCAATTCAATTGCTTTTTTAAATGTAAAGTATAATGTTAAAAAATGAATGGCATGGATGAAATTGCTCTTTCTCAGAGCTGTTTGTTATCTTTTCTCTTTTTCTGCATGAGGGGCCATAAAGTATGAATAAAACACGGCCCATAACGTAACTTAGTTTTTTAAAAAGAAATTCTAAGAAAACCGATTTTTTATACTTAAATGGGTTTAATTGGTTATTTATGTTAACCATAATTAGTACGAATAGTTCAAAAAGTTCTTTTTAACAAAAACAAAAACAAAATTGCAAACATAAATGTAAAGTTTTTGCACGCTGAACCAAAACGTTTGGCATAATTTGAGTGAATAAGCAAAATAAATGAGTTTGGAATTGATGCATTCGTCGAGTTTTCGTTTGAAAAGAATCAGTTGGGGCTTCAAATACAGCCGGATAGGATAGCTCAGCGACTTCCTTTTTGCAATTGCCTTCATAAAATGACTATCCGAGTTGGCTGTAAGAGGACAAACGGGGCTTATTCTCGGAATAGGCGTTTGTTATCGGATTTGCATATTTGGGTGTCTTCCTTATAGTGCCACCATCATACGATATAATCCTCTGGCTTAAACAAATCGGATGTAAAGCTTGGATATTATTTTCGATAAAAATAAATCGGCTTTGAATCACATTTTCGCAAACAACAAAAGCATTCCGAATCTTGAGCGTTGCGGCAAAACGACACATATTTACGCCTGCATTTCCGTAAGATCTATTCTTTGGTATAATGTTACGAAATTTGTTCGATATACTTGACTTAGGTCTTGCCAATAAATTCATTTTCAAATAAAACCATTGAACTTTTTTTCTTTTTTTTTAACAACTAAATTGTAAAGGCATCGGGAAGAATCTTCTTGTGTTTCCACAGTAAGCCCAGGTGCGATACCCGGGCAAAAGCCTAAGCTCTGTCTTTCTCAGTTATTAAATTGATATGCATTTTCTGTGATTTGTGAACAGCACAGGATAACTTAGTACGTTCTTTTTTTTCGCTTGACTTCGATATAATGATCTAAAACAATAGACATTAATGCAATATTTATAAGCTACGTTCACATCAGGAGCTGGAAAACTGGTTTGAAAACATTGGTAAACCAATAGTAGAGTGTAGTTAGAAAGATATCAGAAATTCTTAATTTCTGAGTTCAACCTTTAAAAATTTTCCATAAGTGAGTATATAAGCTTAAAATAAATCCCATGAATATGCATTGCTTCACTTGTTCACCTCATTAACATGTTTTTCTTGTACATTTTCCTTATGAGAAAAAATATTTAAAAATGGTTTGTAATGAACTATTAGATCGATTCACATGGAACCCTAATCAAACAAGCTAATAATAACCTAGTTTTTAAAAGACAAATGTTAACATAATGATAATACAAAAACGAAAACAGCATTTTTTTATTTGCTGTTTGAATGTCGAACTGCATCTTACTGGAATATATAGCGAGCTGAAGTGGACCAAGATACAAATGTAAAAATGTTCCACGCTGAACAATATATAACTTCTTTTGGACCAGTTACTCTGAGTTTAATCTTCTAATTAAAGTGCCTTTGCGGTCTTTTTCACAATAGAAATTACAAATTGCCAAAATCCAAAGTCAAATTTAAGAAATAATTGCCAACATTGGATATATTTTAAGTTGATATGCTAAACACTTAGCTGGATGTCAGGAAATTGACGAAATTACCATTATAATGCTTCTATTTATCTGTAGATGCTATCAATACGGTAAACACTCGAACAGAGTGTTAATAAAAGGACAGAAAAAATCCTCGTTACTAACTTATTGACTTTAGTTATCGCGGTTTAGTAAAAATTGACTTAACAATTGATAGGAGACCGTTTTAACTCTGATAATATAGTAATCAATCAACACGGCCGCTTTCAAGGACGAGAAACGTTCTGCTTTAAATTCCAACCTCATCAATAACGTATAATTTTAAAAGCCATTCTGAACGTGCTAAACTAAGTCTCGAATGAAAAATTGTCTATTATGTTTCGAATTGTAGGACAGGTGCGTTTCGAAAGGTGTCTTCCAATTAATTTTTTTACCTTGGGACTTAACTAATCGAAATAAATTTTGTCGATGAAACCCTTGATATGTTGCCGACGATGTTGTTAGTTTAACTAATTTCACTGAACGCTCAAATGTTTACAAAGAAAAATTATCCTTCTGATTGTTATTAATTGTGAAGGAGTCATGAGGCTTTGGGTTACGTGCAATGAGTCCTCAATGCATCCTAGAAAGAAAGCCATTTTTACATTTTAAATTAATTGAAAATTGTACAATCTTGCCTTTGTACCACCATGGTTTGGTCATAAAAAGAAAAAAAAGAAAAGAAAAATAATTATACCAGGTCTCATAAAACTTATATATTGAACGAATTCAGGTTCCTCCTTGAAAAAGAAAGCACGATTCATGCAACGTGGGCTAATAAATATATGTATTGATTAAAAGTTGAAATTCCCCACTGAATCCCCAAAACAACTATCAATAATTAAAAATAGCCGTCACAATTATTGTTTGGAGATGCGGTCTGGCTTGACGTAGGTTTCAGAAAAACATTTTCTCTATCGTGCCAACATTTCGATCTTTATTGAGATCATCTTCGGGGCCTGGGATTTATAAACATTGTTTAAATTATACAAATACATGTAGGATGGGGAAAAAATGAATTTATATGATGCTAGAAATTTTAAATTCAATCAAGTCAAAGTACATTAATTGTGATGTTGAAATCTTCTAAAAGCCGCATCTGTGTCAGACACGCAAATTAAATCTGCTCAATGTGTCCCACTTAATTGAAGTGGTTGGTTCTATATAAAGAGCGAGTAGTTAGAACGCCTGATATGACTTTTGAGGTTGAGCACAGCAAAGGAAACCAGCCTTGTTTTAAGGTCCTCTGTTTGGGTTAAGAAAGAACAGATCTAATTATATTTTTAAACTTTTTAAATTTCCATTTATTATTCATTTGCTGGTCTGTTTTATTGTATGTAGTACTTGTAAAACATCACGCTTTACATTTTCTTTGGTGTGTATTGAGAGTGAATGTATTTATTAGAAAAATGTGTGGTGGTTAGTGACCCTTAAACGATAATTATTTAGAAATCGTGAGATGCGGTCTGGTGTGATGTAGGTTTCAGAAAAACATTTTCTCTATCGTGCCAACATTTCGATCTTTATTGAGATCATCTTTACTCTCAAAACGACACGCAAGAATGGCACAATTACACAGAAGACAAACACTGAGCCCTTATCTCAGTAAAGATCGAAACCAACATCACACCAGACCGCATCTCACGATTTGTGAATAATTGGAAAAATTTATAGTGTTAGAGAGTCTAGGGTGTAATATTGAATAATCACCGATTCTTAATTAGATTAGTTATAGAGTACGTATGTGTACAGATTTGTTCATTTATAGATTAATGCATAAACATCGATTTTTTATAGTTAAAATACAAAAGAAAAAAGTCTGAGGGTGTGTTTATTTACAAAATAACAAAAATTAATTCAAATCTTTTTGTATCTAAATGGACATTTATAAAGAAATTTCCAGTTTTATTTAAAATGTTGGTTTAAAAAACATTATTTCTTTAATCGGCTGTGTTTGACACTGTCTTATATTTGAAAGGCGTTGAAAACAATTGAATGGGAAATTACTGAATGACGGCTGAACACTGAGAAGTATTAACATAATCCTGAAATACAGTCCGTCCGCCTGTTTTGAATACGTTCAGGGTCGAAATTTTAACAGGTCGAATGAAGCAAAACATTTCTTAGAACGTTTCCGAAGTCGCGCCATATTTTAATAAAGGTTCTCATTCAACGTATTTCCATTAGCATATTTACACATGCCAGCGGGTTATTTAATAAACTTATATAGGAAAACATCTCTGATAATGAAATTTGAACATTGAGCTATCTTAATTTTATCTTTGTTCACGAAGACATATAATAAGTTCTCAAACATTCCATTTTCATGTATTTCCGAATTAATATGAGAAAGGAGTACACGTTACTCTGAAGTGGCTATCAGTTTTGATTACATATTTAAATTAATCTCTCGAAACCTTGATAAGATAACAAACCAAATTAATTCCAAATGCAAGAGATCAATTTATTTAAAATAGACGATTCCTACGAAAAGGTTTACACGAAAACCTGCTGAGAATCATTTAAGGCTTGATAAAATATGTCGCCCAAATACTAAATAGCCCGGTTCTTCAATGCCTAAATTCCGTGACTATCGTTCGGTTCATCTACAGCTGAACGTACTTGGGTGTCGACGACAAGCTGGGAGGAAGCAATTATGAATTTAGTCTGAAAAAGCTTCTTAAGACTCTTAACTTTAAATCTAACATGGTTGTTTGGTGTAAATTTGAAGCTCTTAATCAAAATTCCGCCTTAGAAGGCTGCAAGCTCTATATAAAAAAATTGACTCTTTTTTCATTTTTCGACATGAAATTTAAATTTATAGTCCTGTATGAAAGTTAAAGATCCCTTAGGCGTAATAGAGCTACCGACATTAATAGATTTACAGCGTAGGGAAGCCTATTGGCTTAATTAGCGGCTAGACGAAGAGAGGGAGCAACAAGTGGATGCTGCTTTGTTTCCGGCCCCCGAGCAATCATTCCGCTTGCTTGTAATGTCAAATAAATTAAATTAAATTACGCTTGACGGTCTTTATTTGAAAATTATTATAATTTATTTGGGTATCGGGGTTGAAATGCGTTCTCAAGCTGTACCAGCTATCGCACTGTTACTCAGATAAACAGTGACTAAGGAGTAATAATTGAAAGGGATGGAAAATTGGAATTCTAAAATGAATGTATCTCATCATCTTCTATCGTTCAATCATCATTTTAATTATATTTGAAAATAGTGTGTTTCAGTGCATTCTATTGGGTTGTCCGGAAAATAATGCAGGATTTTAAGTTTTCATTTAAAAAAATCTATATAAAATATTCTGTTTACGTTTAAAGGATTACTCATTTGTATGAATGTCAACACTTATTAATCCTCTTCCAAATGATATTGTTTGTTTACCTCTGTAGCATTCCGCTACTTGGAAATAATTCAGTCATCCTTATAATGTCAAAGCGAGAATTTCGTACGATTTTCTTTTACGAGTTTAAACTCGGCCGAGCGGAGCCCAAACGGCTAGAAACATTAACCAAGTCTGGGGCGAGGGTTGTGTTAATGAGTGCACTGTGCAAAGGTGGTTTAAAAAATTTCGGGAGGGAGATTTCAGCCTTGAAGATGAAGAAGGTCGTGGAAGGCCTTCCTCTCTTAATGATGATGTTCTGCGATCATTGGTGGAAGAAAACCCCAAAACAACTGTTCGAGAACTTGCAGAGCAACTCAAAGTCAGTAAAACGACCGTCGCTGACCACCTCTTTGGTCAATCGGAAAGGGCCCATTTTGTTGCATGACAACGCTCGACCACATGTGTCACGTGTAACGTCACAAAAATTATTGGAGCTTGGCTATGAAACTTTGCCTCACCCACCCTACTCTCCGGACCTCTCGCCTACTGACTACCATTTTTTTAGACACCTGGACCACTACTTACAACACATAATATTCAAAAATCAAACGGAACTGGAAAATGCATTTATTGACTTTATCAATTCTAAAAATTCTGAATTCTACTCAGACGGAATTAATAAGTTACCAACACGTTGGGAGAAATGTATTGAGAGTATGGGAAATTATTTTGATTAAAGAACATTGCTTTAAAGTAACTAGTTTCTTTTTTATTGTTTAATACCAAAATCCTGCATTATTTTCCGGACAACCCAATATATTTATATACATACGTACACCAGACCTCATCTCATGATTTCCGAATAATAATTACTAATTTTATATCATTTGTTGGTCCTAGTTTTGAAGGTTTAAGCTTAGGTTGGCTTTTTCAAATAATACAATCATTAACTTTTGCGATGATAAATTGTTTTAAGGATAATGATAAAAGAGCTTGTCTGATAAGTTATGGCAGGCCTCGATAAAAGTATTAAGTAGGAACTATGGAAAAAAAATTCTTAACCTTGCTTATGATAATGAAAGTTAGAGGAGAAATGCTCAAATTGAGCATACTTTCATAAGGTGATTTCCCAGAGTTATATAGCTTGTAATAACCTCGTAAATGAAAACGTTTATCATTTTCCATGTGTTTACCCTAAACTAACCGAAATTAGATTGAAGTGGAGTAATGCAGAGATGTTAGCTGTATTGTAATTAAATAGTAGGGGGAGCTGGAGGGAAGTGTTAAACTATTGTAGAGAGGCGTATAAATATAGAGCTTATTTCATTATATAATTTTTAGTTATAAGTTGTTGTTTCGTTTCCAGTTTAGGTTTAATTTTCGTTGTATAAATCATTTTATTAATGAATCCAAGCAATGTAGTTAACATTGCCATAATTTTTTAAAGCTATTTGTAAATTAATGTTAAATAAGTGCAAGTTTAATAATTGAAACATAATAAATTTACATTTTAATCTTAATTAATGGGTCGTCTCCGCTTGACGGTTAAGATAACCAGTGATCTTGTCTTTAATTTAAAAAATGTATTTATGTATATTGTATATTATAAATTAAATAATAATTAACCTTATTTATCCAAGTTTTTTGTGTTCATATAACAAAGGTTACTGTTTTTATGGCAAACAATAAAAATATTAAACATTATTACCCAGATTAATACCCAGGAAATGCAGCACAATAAAAAGTAAAATGAATGAACTTTGAATGCATAGTACTCTTTTGTGTTAGAATTTTGATTTTTCATTTATTTAGTCAGTGATCAAATTAAATATAAAATGGTTAAACATAGTTAAATGAGATCGATTGTTTTCATGCTTCTGGGGTGTATAATGAGACGGAAAATCCAAAACAATTTGCGCGGGGTAAAGAACATTGCAAGGACATAAAAATCTTAATTTATAATCATCTCTACCAAGGTCCTGCGGAAACAGAAGTACTAGTGGAGAATGGATAGACTGTTGGCTAGGATTTCGATTCTCGACCGTCGAATAACCTTAAAAGACCCGGCTGAAGAGGTAGCCAATTTCAAATACTTCAGCTCGGACAGTTAGGCAAAGATAAGTGAGAAAGGTCCGAAAGGATGCCAAGTTCGGAAAGGTCACCAAAAGTCACTTCACTAAATAGAGGCCCGAGGATCGGGTAAGTGATTTTATACGAAAGCAACGTATAACTATCTATGTGTAAATTTCCTTTAAATGATCTGAAAATAAACGAAATTTCCAGCAATTGCATTCTACCTTTCATTAATCATTTTGAAGTTACTTAAAATTCCTTTTATATATTTTTTGAACGCCTGGTGTAGTTTTGGTGAGAATGAGGTAAAGCAAAGAATATCACTCTGGTGGTGACATCCCATCTGTAAAACATGATGGAAAAGCATTAAAACCATCAAGGAAAATTAAAAGTTTTTTAATAATAAGACAAATGATATTTATCAACAGGACAACCACTCTGCCACGTTTCTCACAAAAGCAAAGAAGCAGCTAAGCTTCTTGAATGGCTTTCTCAGTCACCATATTTGAATTCCATTAAATGTTTGGAGGGAATTAAAAATAGCAGTTGATAAACGAAATTGAACTTGAAGTCAGAAAAATAGTTTATTCGAAAAAAAGAGTGGGAAAATTTAGTAAAGATGTTTATGTGAACATTATCAACACAATGCCTAATATTTTAAGTGATGTCATAAAAGCAATAAAATATTAAGTTGTAATATTTTGTTACACTAATAAATGTTATTCTTGTACCTTTAACTGTTTAAAATAAAAAATGCAAGTGTTTAATAATCCTAAAGGCTAAATTACAAAAAAAAATTGCAAACTTCGTAGCTAAATAGAACAATATATTTATTGATTATAGAATAAGAGAGAAAAACATCACTCTCTACAACCAATAGGCATTACTGAGGTAATAAAACAACAGATTTTGACCATTTTGTAACACAGGCTATTAGAGAAAATTAATTGAGATTTGTAAAAATGGCATCAATATTCAAACAGAAAATAATTTTCTTCTATTTAAATTTTAGGACATGGACTGCGTAACAACAGCCGATCTTCTTATATCTTATCGCAGGAATAATAATAAATGCCACACACTATCCTGCAAATGTGATTGCATCAGCAATGGTATCTTTTATAAAATTATTACCAATATATTTCTGAAAAATTGACCCTTAGTGACCAAATGACCTCATTATTATTATATTGGTAAAGTCTTTGCTTGTTACCCAATGTCATAGAAAAATTTTCCCATGCGATTGAATCGTCAACATCGGATATTCATCCTCTTTGGGAATGTATTTTGCTTGATGCATTCAAAAAAGATATTCAATAAAACTAAACGACGTGCAATAATAGTAATGAATATTTTGTTTACTAGGTTTTTTTTTATAATAGCATATAACATTTGTGTTAATAGTGAGTAAGACACATTATATGAAACCGATTTTCTCATGCTATTAACATTTAATTTTTTTTTTGTTATACAAGAAAATGAGAGTTTTTTACTACCACAGATTTTTTCTCACCTAAATTAGGAATCCGGTTCAACATTTAAAATTGGAAAAAAAAAAATTGTTACATTTTTGATTTTAAAGTTTTTAGGTAAAATTTGTTATTTTCATATGAAAATGTTTAACAGAAATTTTCTTTTTGAATAGTTGTTTAAAAGATTTGTAAACTAATTACATTTATTTACATTCAGTCCAATAGCAATGCTTTTCAAAATGAATTTGTTTATACAAAATAAATTGTTTATATTGAATAACATTTAATTTCATCGATGTGTTTCTTATGTTGTTTATAATAAGAATTTCAAAAAATACAAATGTATGTGTGAGTGAGGAAATGGAAGAAAGAAGAGAGAGAGAGAGAGAGAGAGAGAGAGAGAGAGAGAGAGAGAGA
>CM077105.1:32353604-32379871 GCA_039619505.1 Cimex hemipterus | reverse complement strand
GAGAGAGAGAGAGAGAGAGAGAGAGAGAGAGAGAGAGAGAGAGAGAATCAAAAGTGGCCCGTTGAGGGGAGAATAAAATAAACAGATTTAGACGAAATTCAGCAATTACTTACATCCTCCATGTTATTTTACATTATGCAAATCCATAGAAGCTATGGCTCGAGTTTATCGGCAAATGCATGGAACACGTAATTACGAGCGACAATATTATAATTACAAATTCAATCGCGAGAGTTTGGCTTTTCGAAACCTGACCTGACACCGTCAATTACTGGATATTCATGTCTGCTGATCCGAATATTACACAATTCTGTAGAAAGTACAACTTACAAATATATATTTTAAATTAATGTATAATTTCAACTTAGACTAAATTCGCTCTAAAACAAAACTTACATAAGCCTGGGAAAGTCATTATAATAATAGCTCTTATGCAATGAACTGTTTTTACAAATACAAAATATTAAATGTACAAGTGTTGATGATTAAAACCAACATATGCATAATCAATTGTCACTTTTCTTATAAATTTTGTCACTTAAAAATATATCTGAATAAACTGGCTTTCTACCCGGCTGAAGTATCAAGATTCAGGGTCATTTCATATTATTGAAAGCAACCATCCATCAACCGATAGCTTGGGAAAAAGATTTATTTTATACATTAAAGTAGGAATAAAACCGAATTGTCACAACGTTTGCAATTAGGCGATCGCTTGTGATTGATAGGAGCTCGTTCTTCGACTCCTTCCGCTCATCAATCTGCATCCGGTCAAAAATCGGTTTGCCAGCAATTAGGCATCAATGAGGTGTGTAATGAAAATCTGATTTTTTTGTTTTTAATTTTCGGTCCATTAGGCGTTCACAATATTGTGTAAAAAACCATAGATTCGCACGAGAATCCACCTTTTGAAGAATTTTCAATTAAATGGTTATCAAACGTAATATAGAAATTGAAACATACTAATAATTTAATTAAAATTGGTATCTTATTGATAATGTTAAATAACCAATTTTGCATGACTAAATCGTATAATGACGCCACATCTACAATCTGTTATCATGTTTTAATACTCGGGATGATATAAGTTGATCACAAAATGTTATAAATTATCGTTTTCGAGTAGAAACGAAATAAGATCTATTGCTGAAAAACTCTGTTCTATTTTTATAAAATGAAAAAGCTTATTAAGCTCGAAGAAAAAGAATCTGTTCTGTATACGGTAGAGTTGAGGTTGATATTAACGAGCGTGTCATGAAGTTTCGGTAAGATTCTCTAAAAACAAAGGGTGCTCAGGACGTGCTTAGACTTGAAGTTTTATGGACGCACCACTCCTGAGATAATGGAAATGCTTCAAGTACCTGAAGTACACTACTATGCAGTGATCATTAGTTAACCTGCCTGGATAAACTACTACCTAACTCAAAGAAGAAGCATTTGGTCTGTTTGAAGGACTTAACTCCTTTTGGCATTCCGTCAAATAATGTTTTAGTCAGTGTACATAAGAAATAAACATCTTGAAAAGCTTTTAAAAGAAAGTGTTAAGATATTCCGAATATTGCTGATAGATGGAAATTTCAATAAAATATCCTCGTCAAATTTAAAGGATTTATATTTGGGCAAGTTTAGAGAATTCACTTAATTTTTTATCTGAAAAATAATCCGTTTTTTTCAAATAGTGCTTAGATTTCAAGTTTTCTGGCCTTACCATAAAGTATAGAAAGTAGATGGAGACAAAAAGTAATAGGGCTTTTGTAAAACTACTGCATAACTCAAAGAATTATTATTTGGACTGTTGGATCTCACTACGTACGAACCGCTTCGCAAATTCTGTCAATCAAAGAACTTTCAGCCAGTTTAGCCAGTAGAGACATAAACAATAACAATGATAATTCCATATGGTCCTGAATCATGGAATTCAAATACAAATTTTCGTAAAAATTTAATGGCAGTTTGTAAAGGACGATTATTTCAAAGTGTTTGTTTTCTGTGTAGATGTATCATTTTTGTGTGTCGTGTTGAGCACTTCCACTTTGAGCCCTGAAGATGATCTCAATAAAAATCGAGTAATTGGTACGATAAAGAAAATGTTTTTCTAAAATTTTGCCTCCTAATAATCATAATGTAACGGTCACTAAACACCACATATTGTAAAAGATGTCAACAATAACTACTTCATTTTTTTTCAAATTGTGCTTGTAGCAGTTTTCTTAACTACCACTTCGAGGATAATTGAAATATTTCAAGCGCACGGAGACGAAATACAACAAAGATTTTAGGCTAAGCATATGAATTTAACTCAAGACTAAACTTCAGATTATCATTTATTTTTGTAAACTTAATTGTACTAACACCTTTTGGGCTATAGAATGAATAAAAATTGTGTTGTAGGAATTATTTTTAAAATTATAGTTGTGATAAACTTGCAAAATTTTACATATTAATGAATACATTGTTGATGATCCCTGGTAAATTAGTTTTCTGTCAATAAGTATAGTGCATTGGAAATATGTATATTTTAAGTATATTTATCAATTAATAGTATTGAAATACTATATTAGTACACTATTATTTTATTAGTATTTAATAATAAACCTCCTTAAGAACTTATTATTCCTTCTGCTAAAGGAATCCGGAAACCTTACAGGAATCTGGACCGAAAAAAAGAAAATTAATTTTGGGGTGGACTTTTTTGATTTGTGTTTTAAATAATAAAACGCATGCAACTCCAAAATAGCTAACGCCATACGAATGTCTTTGTTAGAACATATGCATATATTCTTTAAGGGTTTGCTTGAAATATTTATTATCTATATATATTTCTTTTTCTTTTTACGTGTAGGACGCCTTTAACATTGGAAGAGTTCGTGTTCGTGTATGGGCGTTTAAGTAGGGGAGAATTTCTTCTTCTCCCTTCTGAATGCTAACGACCAGGTGGTAATCGCATCAGGCGCTGATGACATTGTGACATGATGCGGAAATCGTTGGGTACATACTTCTTCAGATGTCGTTTAATTCTGAATTTAAAAAATATAGTACAATCCTCTTAGGCTCCAAATTGACAACTTGGCGCTCAATTTGACGTAAGCCTTCAAAAACTTTGAATATTAGTCGTAAAAAAAAGGTACGAGTGAGGCGGACATGCCAATTAAAATAAATACAGCTGGAGATTACAAACACCATTAATTCTATTCTCTAGAGTAAGGACGTCCGTCTTGAAAGACCTACCACTCCTTAGTTGAAAGTGAGGCACGCATCGGAATCCCTGACTATTAAGATTTGAATTTGTCGCCCTCGAAATGGTTTTTTTTGGAAATGTCTCCGCATTACACTGAACACAACAATCGTTTTGTATAGTATAGAGACTAAAATTTTGAAATCTAAGGAGAATGGTTGATTTTAATGGAGAATGGATCACTAGGAAAAAAATATATCCTTCTACTTACTACTTATATTAGGAGGCTAATAGGATTATAATTTAAAAAAAATAACAAAGGATTTATTGAAGATTTATTTATTTACACATTTTGTAAACAAACAACTTTCTCCTCTTTTGTCCATATTTATCTAATTTTATTTTCTTTACCCATGGAAAACCATCCTGTTGAACCGGAAGTTCTCAATGTCGAGGTCATCTAGGTTACCGGCAAGTGGATATCGCAGAGGCAGTTGGCGTTTCTCGGAGCATGGTCTCCCGGGCTTTAGTCCAATTCCGAGAGTCTGCAAGTGCCAATAGTTGGTCTGGTAGTCGATCTCAGCTCGTTAGACGCTGAGGGAAGGCAGAAATGTTGTCATTGTTCAAGACGGGACCCTTTCATAGGGCCGCCAGATTTCTAAATGAAGTACAAGATGTTTGGCAAGACCTTTACCAACAGAAAGGATTCGTAATCGTAGGTTGGCCTCATATGCCCCTTTGAAAAGACCGGTAGGAACAGCTCGCTACCACTAGGAGAATATGGTGCAGAGAGCGCCTAGAAGCGAACATCAATTCGTGCTCTCATCACTGAAGTTTGGAAGAGACGGTTTATTGGTATGTTATGTCCAAGAAGTTATGGAGGAAACATCCCTCAAAACATGTATCTCATTAGCAGGGATTTTCGATTTTTGGATGACAATGCCAGATCTGAGAGAGGTAGAGATCATCAGGCCTAGAAAGCTTTGAAATTTCCCATCCGCCCCTTCCCTCATTGTCTCCAGACTTCAATCCTATTGAGCACATGTGGGATGCGTTGCAGAGAAGGCTTTCGATCACCATCCGTAGCCAGTTGACCCGCGACAACTGATTGCTGCGTTGCAACGTCTATGGAGTGAAATCCCTTATGAAATTAGAGACAACGTTATTAACAGTGTGCCTAACGGGTGCACAGAGTTTTTGATAACGGAAAAATTTGTACATTCGTTGTTTAAAAAAATTATTTTGTTCAATACATAAAATTATAAATTTTTTTTATTTTGTTATTTTTCAAAATTCCTGAATTAAATTTTCGTACAGTATCAAAACATAGTAATAACATATAAATGTTTGTGCAATTAATATTAAAAATAAAAATACTAGACAAACTAAATACTACAAAATTGTCAATATCCCTGTTCATTTTTGAGCAGTTATACGTAAAACATTATGGTAGAAGGAAGGAAGAAGCGTGGCAGGCCGTCGAGAGTGGTTCAGCAAATGACTGTGAGACATTTAAAAAGCATTTCACGCAGGTTAACCAGATGTGTTCTTATTCAAACACACACCTTAGTTAATACTCTTCTTTTAATGGTCTGATTTTCACTTTCCTCCTCATATGTTGAAGCCCCTACTTAAAAAGGCGAAATATTCATTTTATTTTATACATAATAAGTACACATTTTATATATTTATTACTGTACACATTTTTAAACCAACATCAGAAAGTTTATTTCATTTGATCAAGATTCTCGTTAACTGTGGTGAGAGGCACTAAAAGAGTGGAAGACTGTAAGTAATGTGATGGCTAATAGGTGATGTGACCTCATACGCTGTAAATATATATTGTTGAAAGCAGCAGTTGAAAATTAAGACGTTCTCAGCGAGATTTAACAAAACACAGAAGAAAGATTTTATGTGATATTATTTCGTGTTCTTATCAGTGTTCTGCTTGAAAACTGATTCTAAAAAAAGAGTTTTTTAAACATTTGATAACAATACCAGCATGGCATCATGTTTTCGGCCCCCTTGAAAACAAAGAATTGGACCCGCCTTCCTAAATTGTAATGATTAAAGTATTTTGTGTTTAATAACTCGGAAATCATTTGCGCAGAGGTCACGATTTCCAAGTTTCACGCCTCCGGAACTTCTCAATCAACTTTTTGCCCTCGACAATCCCGGAGAAATGAATTATTGGCCACAGCAGAGAAGCCCCCGGGGGGGGGGGGCGAAGTCCCTTTTGTTTTTTTTGCCCTCCGCCCTCTATTTAGTCTCAAGGCCCTACAGTTTAATAGTCGAGACGCATTACATCCCGTCTCCCTGAGGCGGATCCTTCTTCCCTTCAGACACCTACCAATTTCCTCGCCCAAAGATGTTTCAAATAATGGAAAAAACACAGTTGCCTCGGAATACGGGTTATCTAATGGAACATGTTTGTCAAACAATACTTTATTTATCGCTATAGTAAATTTTATTTAGATTAAAGCATTTAGTGTATCAATTTTTATGAGAATTATTATGCAAGGAAATATACAAGAAACATGAAAATTATACTATTCACTCTTAGTTAAATCATTACAAACATAACATTTTGTAGTTCGGCCATCGACAAATAATCGAAACCGATTGAAAAAGAGCTACTTACTGGCACGTAAACAAATATACACACCAAAAATCCATGGGGTCAGCTCTTTATTCAAATTTTTTCCGATCTGCTTTTATAAAAAAATAGGCTAATCTGTTCAGTGTGTTGAAACCATCCAAACACGTCTGACAACTGACCAAATGTGAAGGTTATCGGCCAAATGTTACTAAAAAATCTTTTTTTTTTATTGAGAATTATATTTATTGTTTGAACAAAGAGGGCTTGGTATATTTTTAAGCCGATTTTTAGTTTAACAATCATCAAATCTCAAATTTGTGAATTTATATGGATACAATCTTAGGCAAAAATGAATTCAAGCCATTATAGTTTCAGGGCCATGTTAGACTTAGATTCTCGTGGAATATTATTGAATAACTCATTTTCAAAATCGTGTCTAGTTGAATTACCAACATTTTCCCAAGAGTAATTTTGATATTCTTCCCACTAAGGACTTGATGGTAATAATTAATAGTTAATTAATCTTATTCATTATGTTTCAATTCTTTTTACCCTACCAAACAACGAATGGTTCTTCTTAGCTGTGTAAATTTTTTAACCCAAATTTGGTACAAGGGATTTGATTTGAATACGTATCAAATCCTTCTGTGACTACCATTTTGTTTCATCTTAACATCTTCCGTCTACTTGGACATTTCCCTATCTAATTCTTTCCCATAAACTATCTTTTCTCCCTTTCCACCACCTCGCCGTTTTAAAGACTTCAGATCAGGATGTACGACTTTAAATAAATAGAATACTTTTTTTTCTAAGTCTAATGTTTCCCATAAACCAACCAAACCTGTCAATCTTCCTTCATCTTATGCCCTATCAGCCTCCTTCTTGTAATGAGTAAAATTCTCGAGAAACTCCTATTAATACCTTATCATAGAATAAAAAAAAAACTATTCAGAGCCATCAGTTTGGATTTGAGACCCTACACTCTACAATCCATCAGTGCCATCGACTTGTGGACGTCATTTTATTTTCCCTTGAGCAGAAGCAACATTGCTCAGGCCTTTGACAGGATTTGGCACTTACTGTGAAAGCTGAAGTGCATCTACCCTCTTATCTTAAAATCGTATCTGTCTGGCAGTTAGTCCATAGTTACTCTGGGCATAGCGATATCATTATCCCTCTATCCCATCCAAGGTCGCTTCCCTCTCCTATTTACATCTATACTGCTGACATTTCTGTCTTTCCAGAAA
Source organism: Cimex hemipterus (assembly GCA_039619505.1). NCBI lineage: Eukaryota > Metazoa > Arthropoda > Insecta > Hemiptera > Cimicidae > Cimex > Cimex hemipterus. The sequence goes on along the minus strand of CM077105.1, from coordinate 32,372,850 downwards.
CAATTCTTTCCATTTTTGCTGACGACTCAGGTATCTTCTCTCCTCATTAAGATCCATTCACCCCATGTAGAAATCTCCAAACCCAATTGCAGTGCCTCGATGTTTGGTCCAACTAATACCAATACATTAATTTCTCAGTCAGATGTTTAACACTATCACTTCTGTACTTCAACGTCATACTTGGAATCAGCACACAAGACCAAAAGAAACGAATCAAACAGACCATACAAACTGTTATCACCATTGCTCGACAGACCATCAACACTTCCACTTAATTATAAAAGATTAATAAATACCAAGGTTTAAAAACCTACGTGAAGTTTTGGTATCGAACTCTGGGGGTTAACCAACTCCCAACGAATTCAAAGATTCCAATCAAAAGTCCTAAGAAACATTGTTAACCCTCCTTATTATATAAAACAGCAAAAGGTGTTTTTTTGAAAAACGTCATTCTTGAAGCTCCTCAAGAATACAACAAATTATATTTTCAGAAATTAGGTTTTTAGAAAATAAACACCAGATTTTAAAATATAAGCGTATTAAAATGGTGGTTAAAAATATTGAGGTAGAAGTATTGATATAACCCTGGTATCGATACTATTCTTTTGATACTAATATCGTTTCAGGTATCTGTATCTTAGATGTCGATGTAATAATATTCGGGGTGTAATATTCTGCGAGAGCTATTGTGTCCCCCGTTCTCTACCTTCTAGCTAACCTTACCTTTAAAAGCAGAAATGATACTACCATTCCAGGTAATCTCCACTCTCTATCGACTGAGACGCCAATGGTTACGTGATGCCCTAATTCAGAAGCAAATTGTAAATTTGCCATATTTATTTTTTCTAAAGGAATCAGCACCACTGGACGATTTCTCCCCTCATATTTCGATTTTATTCCACTAGGATTTTTACGGTTGTAATTTTGTACGATGAAAGAATTATAAAAACAATTGTAATGACCCAACTTCCTTTATTTAGGTGATGAATCGCTTGGAGGTACCGGTTTCGTAAAATTCTCAGTCGAAAAATGGTCATCCTAGGGCGTACGCGCAAAATCGTCAGCACTAAACGATATTTTTAGTTTTAAAAGTTGAAATTAAGAAAAGAAAAATGAACATTAAACGGTTTGCTTCAGAAATCAAGAGACTGATAAACATTTTAATTCAGTAAAAAGTAAACATTGAAAAATCGTTTATCCTTGATTTGGATGGACGATTAAGTGTGTTTGTTTGACCCTAACTGATATTCCCAATTTAAAACATAGCATAATCATATTATTGGTAAGAACAATGAAGATATAAGGGCAGAATTTTCTTTTACCGAGAAAGTGAGAAAAACACAATTGGGTGGATTTTTTTACCTGTCCATTTTTCCATTTTATCTTTGGAGAAGCTTGGTTCAAATTTCAATGTTTTCTATAGAACGATAGTTGGAATTTCAAACAAGCTCACGGCGAGGCGGCAAGGGGCGGCAATGCCGCGCGGTGCTTTCACTCACCAGCCCGAGCCGGCTTGAATGCCAGGATTTCACGAATGAGCCGGAGCTCTATAGAGCCGGTCTTCCTACACATACAGCCCGCCCTGCGCGAATCATCGTAAGCGGCGCCCCTCTTGGCTCTTCTGCCATCCTCGTATCCATTTACAAGATGAGCGAAGGGGTTGGAAGGCGAACCTACCACCATTGCCAGTTTTTTTCGTAAATCCCCTTCCATCAAACGCCACGCCTTGCTACAGCCCGGACCCTGTTCCCCTCCCACAGTGAATTCACGAAAAAAAGGGTTACAGCCTCTGAAAAATTCAATTTCATTTTCTTTTTCTAATTATGAACAAGGATTTAACAATTAAAAGAAAAGATTTTCTATAAAGTTATGGGTACATCATTTGCACCTGTACTTCATTTGTACTTACACTCATTTACACGATTGACGAAGCCTCAACCTCAACCGTTTACGTTACCGAAAAAGTTTTTACTTTATGCACAACATAAATTTAATTAAGTTCAATTAAAAATCATGTCTAACTGTCTAACAACAGGTTAGAAAAACATTTTCTTTATCGTGCCAACGTTTCGATCTTTATTGAGATCATCTTCAGGACCAGGGATTTATAAACATTGTTTAAATTATTATACAAATACATGTAGGATGTGAAACATTGAATTTAGAACAACGCTATAGTTTTAGACTCAGTCAAAAAAAGCATCTGTACTCACTCAAAATGTTTGTTTTCTGTGCAGATGTATTATTGTATTATTCTTTGCCGCATTGAGAGGGCCAGTGAGACATTGATGTTTTATTGGGTTGTCCGGAAAATAATGCAGGATTTTAAGTTTTCATTAAAAAAAATCTATATAAAATATTCTGTTTACGTTTACAGGATTACTCATTTGTATGAATGTCAACACTTATTAATCCTCTTCCAAATGATATTGTTTGTTTACCTCTGTAGCATTCCGCTACTTGGAAATAATTCAGTCATCCTTATAATGTCAAAGCGAGAATTTCGTACGATTTTCTTTTACGAGTTTAAACTCGGCCGAGCGGAGCCCAAACGGCTAGAAACATTAACCAAGTCTGGGGCGAGGGTTGTGTTAATGAGTGCACTGTGCAAAGGTGGTTTAAAAAATTTCGGGAGGGAGATTTCAGCCTTGAAGATGAAGAAGGTCGTGGAAGGCCTTCCTCTCTTAATGATGATGTTCTGCGATCAGTGGTGGAAGAAAACCCCAAAACAACTGTTCGAGAACTTGCAGAGCAACTCAAAGTCAGTAAAACGTCCGTCGCTGACCACCTCAAGGCGATTGGAAAAGTGAAAAAACTCGAAAATTGGGTTCCTCACTCATTAAACGATCGCCAAAAAAATCAGCGCTTTGATGTTTGTGCATCACTTCTTTGTCGAAACAAAAATGACCCATTTCTGGCCAGAATTGTTACATGTGACGAAAAGTGGATTCTCTACGATAACACTAGACGTTCTGGACAGTGGCTCGACAAAGGAGAAGCTCCAATACATTTTCCAAAGCATCAATGCTGAATCATACTGTAACCAAATTAATACCATGCATCAGAAATTGGCAGTAATGAAGCCCTCTTTGGTCAATCGGAAAGGGCCCATTTTGTTGCATGACAACGCTCGACCACATGTGTCACGTGTAACGTCACAAAAATTATTGGAGCTTGGCTATGAAACTTTGCCTCACCCACCCTACTCTCCGGACCTCTCGCCTACTGACTACCATTTTTTTAGACACCTGGACCACTACTTACAACATATAATATTCAAAAATCAAACGGAACTGGAAAATGCATTTATTGACTTTATCAATTCTAAAAATTCTGAATTCTACTCAGACGGAATTAATAAGTTACCAACACGTTGGGAGAAATGTATTGAGAGTATGGGAAATTATTTTGATTAAAGAACATTGCTTTAAAGTAACTAGTTTCTTTTTTTTGTTTAATACCAAAATCCTGCATTATTTTCCGGACAACCCAATAATAAGACTGGTGTAAAATGTGGATGAAAAGAGTGATTGAGGACTATACATAGGCAGTAGATTGACTTGGAATCCCCACAAAACACTTACCAGCCAACAACTTAACAAAGACTTTTAGGATTTAGGAGTAGGCTATGGGGGTCTGTTAAGCCATCCTCCAGCACATCCAGTTCTTCCTAATAAAAGTTATCAGATAAGTTTTTTTAAAGTTCTTTACTGCCTCACTAACTTCATTGTCCACAATTAACACAACATTCCTTTCGCCAACCAACTGATCAAATAACGCTTTGAAAAGTTAAACCAAGCTTCCGATCCATCCTAACTGTACTGCCCAGCGTTATCTACACTTTCCTTCCTGACAACCCGCCATCCCTCTTAGGCTGGATTTACACTGGAAGCGTACTCGCGCAGCAGGGGCGATGAAAGATTAGAAGCGACAACTCGCCGAAATGGGAACAGTAATAATATTGACAGTAATAATATTAATGGGGGAGGCGTCGGTGGCCGCAAGGTTTATCCTTTCACACGGCGCTCATCACTGTAAGGTATAGGTTCCAGGTTCGAATCCAGCGGCCCTGCAATCGAACTCAACATACTTACAAATGGGCTTTTTTTCAAAAACACCGGCACCCTGATGGTTTATATGACTTCTGCTGTTGTGAACCCTCCGATAGTGTTCAAATAAATCCTCTGATACTGGAAAAATTGATAGAACAATACAGTTTTCTGGGATGGAAGGTCGATACTCTGGTCGTATCCATCTCACCTCGACAACTTTTGGAATCTTTGAATCTCCGAAAAAAAATGTGTGAACTCAAAGACCTCCGGAAATTATGGATGAAGAAGTGGGCGATCAGTCAAACTGGGCTACAATGGATAATTACGTGAACCATTTAGATTCAAATCCCCTGGGGTACAATTAGGTAACTAGTGCCGGTTGAATCGCTTCGATGAATACCCTTCTGAGAACCCATTCCTTCTCGAGGCGTTCTTAGCCCTACAGCCCGCATTATTAATTTAATCTCCTTATTTGCCCCTCGGACGATGTTAATACTACATAGAAATTAGGAACTGAAATATCAATTCTATTAATAAACTATTAGGTACTCCATTATCAATACTGGTTCATGAGTATGGCAGGGGAAAATAATTTTATGGTGGCGTGATTCTAGCCCGAATTTACATATAATGAACTCTTCAGAAGTCAAAACTGGAGATTACGTTACACTAATCGATGTTTTTACATAACGAATTTTAAATCGTTCAAAACAATATCGTGACAAAGAGAATTGTAGTTATATATAATCCACCCAAAGAAAATTAATGTTCCTAACTCAGCTTTGACTTAATTAATTAATACTAACACAAGGTAATTAACTTAACAAAAGTGTAAGGTTGTAGAAAAGTACGAATAAGATTTAGTGTGGTTTACGCCTTATCTTTCATGATCATACTCGCATATTCACGTCATAATTTATAATAATGAATATTTACAATTTTGCAGATCATATTTAAAAAAGTTGTCTGTGCAAAACCCTTCTAAAACTATTCCTCGAATTTCTTGAAATTTTGCTCATGTTCTAGGAGAAGTTTCATATTCCGTTGTAATTTTTGCTTTTTGAACGGCCCGAAAAACACGAAACGCTGAGATATATACCTTTATTGTCTTGTTGACGGCTATTTTCACATGATTACGACGTCGAAAAATTGTGAAATTATAAAAAGATTGATACTAAAAATCCTGAAAACATGAGGGTTTGCGACTTTATTAAAACAAATTTTAAAAATTGAATATATGTATTATAATTTTAAAAATGTGTGTGTGTGTGTGTGTTTGTGCGCGCGCGCATGATTCAAATTGTTTTCACAGCACAGTAAGACCATTATTAAAATATAATATTTGCCATAGTAAAAACAGAAGAATGTTTCGATATTAGTTTTTTTTAGCGATATACATAGTATATAGAGTATGGTGAACAGGTTAGTTCTTATTATTATTAATTTTTAAGGGCGTTTTAACGGCTAAGGTCATTTCACGCCCTAACATCCAAACATTCTATCTTAGTTTAGCTATATCTCTTCTGAGTGCTATAAAACTCTGACTCCAAACCTCGTAACCTAATTTATCCTATTGTCATCCAAGCTTTGATTTTCTTTTTCAAATTCTTAATTCGGAAGGCCAAGTTACATTAAATTTAATAAAATTATAAAATTTAATTCTGTTTCTTTTTTAAATTAAAAGTTTTTCCATAATTTAAAATTTCCCCAGGCTTGTATGGCTAATAATAGAATCAGACTAGCAACAGTCTCATCTTTATCTTTTTATTCTTCCATTCAAGTATGATAACTAATTCTACATAACAATAATAAGAAACAAAACACAATAACATTTGTTTTGAAGGAGCTATTTTTCTTATTTAAATTGCGATATTGGACATTGCAGTGCATTAACCCGCAACTTTATTGTCTTCCATTTTATTTTATTTTTCCGCTCCGGCAGCCTCAAAAACTTCTGAAAAAGGAAATCATCCACGCACAACTCTTATGCAGACGTCAGCAGGCATTCATTGATAAAATAATTCGGGAAAAGGCCTAAATTTCATTGTAAATTCCAATAAATTTGAGAAAACTGAAAAGCGTTCTTCGAAAGAAACACTGGGGACCCAGTAACTCGGTTGAGCCTTTGCCTAAAGGGTTGTAAAGTGGGGGCAGTCGACCAAAATATGTTTTACTGTCAAAATGATGCGTTCTCCACTTCGCGTACATCGAGGACAAGTTGGAAGGTTGTTGCTTATTTAAAGTCTATTATGAATTAACCTGATATGACCTATTCGCAATTTAGAGAGAATTACAAGTTTTTTCTCTCAAGTTTTTCAGTTGGCCATTTATCTGGCTTAATTTCTTTCATACTATCTCTACAGGCATTCCATCTTGCCGCCCACTTTCGTTTGATAATGTTTTTAACATAAGGGACTATATCATCTGGACGGAGAAAAAAAATTGATCTGCTCTTTGTGGAAGGTTTGCAGCGTTTCTTGCCTGTTGATCAGCTTTTTCATTTCCAGAAATGCCGACATGACTAGGAACCCAAACAAATACCACATGTTTGTTGAGTGTTCTGAATTCATAGAGATATTTGTGAATTTGTAAGATGTAAGGGTCAACCGAGAAATTATTTTTGATTGCTTCGAGACCACTTTTAGAATCAGAGCAAATAATGGCATTACAAATTCCTGACAATTCCTTTAAAATGATCAATGATCTTCTGATTGCATTAAGTTCAGCTGTGTATACGCTAGCCTCATTGGGTAAAGACCAGCTGAAGTTATACTCATCTGCAAATATCCCACACCCTACCCCAATTTCATTTTTAACCTATCAGTATAAAATACTTTATAATTGGGATAGTTATTTAAAATTCGCAAGAATTCTGCCTTCATCATCAGAGAAGGTGTGTGTCTTTTGTTCAATAAGGCCAGATCTTCGATAATTGTTGCAGTGGGTAATGCCCACGGTGGGATATCTAGCAATTTAAAAAGGATTAGTTTATTATGTTATTGGCTATATTGATGAATTTAAATTGTATCGTGAGATGGATATTTTGGATTTAAATTAGATTTGTGTTGTAAATTATAAAATCTACGTAACTCTACACTAAAGGTGTTACGCGACCATGCCTTTTATTTTATTTTTATTATTTTGCTGAGGCTTCCGACATCTAGGTCATTTCAGCCCCTGACTAAATCTATGTATTCTATATTCTATACCCATTCAAACACATCATTCATACAAATAAATACATCCAAACAGGACACTCATTGTATTTGGACTTGACATTCCTCCACCGACCTATACTTAAACTAACCTAGATTTGGGTCGATGGGGTACTTGTATAAATGTTCCGCCATCGACTCTGAACACACACTCACTCGCTTTCATCGTTCGAGGGGCGATGATGACGTTATATTCACCCTCACCCTTGCCATTCACGCTAATAAATACATGCACTCAGACAAAACATACAGATACAACACATAAGACATACTATATACAATAAAACACCCCAATTTCCACTGAAAAGCGGAAAAGGGGACTCTGAAACTTGCTACCCGAGAACCCTTCGTAAGTCCGGCGGCATGCCTACACGCTCTCTGTATGGAGCAAAGGCTCTATTATGTGGGACACATAGAGCAACCTTTCTCTGCATAAGGGGCACCTCCGCGGGCTTTGACTTGAATGTGTGAAATAGAAACTGTTATGAATATATTAAAAATATTTTCTGACCATTTTTAGGAAACGAAAATACGTTTTATTTAATAATTTTAATTCTAATGGTACATAATAAAGATAAGACGTAGTTATGTGACTTATCTGAAGTGCTTGTTAAGCTTTCTGTTTAACGCTATTTTCTTTTTTGTACTGGTGGCTTAGGATTGAGGCGTCAAAACAATACGAGCTGTTGAAGGCACGATCCCTGCAGAATTTACCGCATTTCAATTGCTCACACTTGGGTGAAATGGTGTAAAAAGGCCCTCTCGAAATCCGTGCTTTATCGGCCAAAACATGGCTCGATGAGGACAGACGTGCCCAGTGGATCTGGTTCAATGTGACATCACCGGCGACAAAACACTCTCAAGGACCTGCCTTTTGTTCCGACAAACGTGCTACATTTTTTTTCTCTAACTTTTTCCCCCTTACCATAACTAGACGGCAGACCCCATTGTACCTACGTAATAGACAGTAGAACCACTTCCATTGTTGAATAGCAACTATTGACGCCTTAAGATAAATTAGTTCCCACAAACCTCCAACTTCCATGGTTTGTGGGTACTAAAAGCAACATCAAGTCCTAAAACCCAAACCAGAAAATATAAAAAAACTATACACATTAATGAAATAATTCACTTTCAAGGTTTAACTTTAATCCACTTTATGCTAAATGATTTTTTCAAACAAATGTAGATAAAAGAACAGCTGATATTGCATTCAAAAATTCTAACGGAAATACATATTTAAGGTTCACGCAGTATACTGATTTTAAAGAAATAATTTTATTTTCTCTAATAGCGTCGTATACAAGAAGAAAAAGCTTTTTTGTTTGTAAGCACGGATATAAAACTTGTTTTTCTAAGCTTAACGCCAGAGCAAAATGAAAATAAAACTCAGAACCACAATCTTATGTTCATAGTCTTAAACTATATACACGATAATTCTTACAACAGGAGAAATGGAAGTGGTCACTGAGTTGAATGAAACATTTGTTCCTTCTAGATGGGAAAATATAAGAGACGTGTAAGTTTTTGCCATTGGCCCTAGAAAAAAATTAAGAAATATAAATATTATTCTTTGCCTTTGATGCGCTGGAATTTCACAATGATTATAAAAGTAGATTTTTCTTACCTGGGATAAGAAAACAATTCTTATGATAGTATTAGATAAGAATAGCTGTACAAAAATCAGAAGCTTTCAACAAAGTAGCTAAAACATTTTTGAAAATGTCAGTTTCAAAAGTTAAGTTATAAGGAACTATTAAAGCCTTTGGATACAAATTTTTATAACAACTAAAAATATCTATCATTTCGAGCTTGAACAATTGGGGAAATATTTTCCCGCTAATACTAAGTATACAACTCAAATTCTTAATTCCTCTGGATTTGATCCTCATTCAATATGCAAAAATGAAAATACGTCTCCTGTGTAGTGGGCAAAAAAGTGTTTGAAAAAGCAAATTAAGTTTTATTTTAAACACCTATTAAAGTCAGAAAATACGCATTTTTGTAATCAAGAAAAATGTACATTTTTTGGTTGAATAGCCCCAGGGGAAATGTTTGTCTCACCGATGTCCAGTGTTCCACTTAAAATTCATGACTGGATTTTATACCAGTTAATATAATCGTTTGAAAGCTGCATTTCACTTCTTTGTCAACAATAATTTGTTACAACTATGCTATTATGAGTGAGAAAGATACGGATGTAATTAACAAAAACTTAGCGAGCGGTTTACTAGTTTATGCTTATAATTTATTAACGGAGGGCGTTTCCTGCAGTTCATATTTCTAACCTATTTATAATTTCCAATGGGCCAGTGGAGTCCTACTCAAGTGGTCATTTCAAAGTTATTACTATTTTGCGATTTCGGAACAACAGATTGCGAGATGAAATATTCAAGTTACTAATTAATATTACTACTAATTACTCAGCCAGATTTCGAAATGTAATAAAAAAAATCATTTTAAATTTTCCTAAAGATTTACCCTCCCGGGTTTTTGATGTGCAGAAAAGAATATAAACTTGGTTTCATTGCGAAAATTTTTTTTAACCTGCTTTGCTACATCGTTGCTCGGCCAGAGATTGATATTGCATTTCAATAGATGGCTCAAATTAGCTAAAATATTTTTAATTGTTTATCTTCTTGTTCAATAAGTTCAATCTGACCATTCTCCCGGCACCAGTCCCGAGAGTTGTAGTAAGTGTCAGCGTGGGGAGCTTTGGAAAGTTGAAAGGCTCAGCCTGACCAATCTCTTCCTCGAACGACGTGGATTCTTCAAAAATGTATTAAACAATTAAGCAAAGAAACTTTAGCCTTATTTTAAAACAAATCATGCCTAAACAAACAAACCAATTTTAATGTTTGCGTTCCAACGTGTACATATTTGGTGTGTTGACACTGATCTGGTCACTAAACTAGTACCGCCTAATTTCGATGGTTTATTCAGTTCACTATGTGGGAAACACCAACTGATAGTTCTGAGTAAGTCTTACTTCATTTAATTAAATAAAAATGGTGCCATACTTTTCATAGAAATACAGTAATTAGTAATCGAATTCGCCGTACATTTTGTGGCTAACCCTAAAGAAATATGAACATTTTTAGGAGGTTAAACCGAATAATATTTAAATGGTTTTTGTACTAGTAATAAAAAATTATCCTGTCCGTAATCGAGAGTAAATTGTTATTATAAATTCTTGTATTCCGATTGATAAGATTAGTATTTTTTGACTTACGAGGATACTTCCGGGTGAAGGCTCTGACAAGGTGGTAATCTGAAGGGCAAGGTCAGGATAATTTGATGGGTGCGGTAGAAATTAGACTCTATCCATGTCGAAAAGTTGTTGTTCCCCTTTTGGGCGAAGTATATTGTTAAGAAGTTTCTTTCATTTCCATTTTTCTTCTTCTACAAAAATCAAACGAATCTGATAGTTTAGATATTGGAAACCAAAGTTGGAACGAAGAAAAAAATAAAACCACATGGCAAAATTGAAAACTATAATTTTTTCGGGCCCAAATAAAAGTAATATTGTGAACAGTAAAATTTAATTTTTCCCATTTTGCCAATGGAAAGTATTGTCGTACAACTTGTTAGTGAAATTCGGAATGGACGTAAAGAGGCAAAAATAGGGCAAAATGAATGGGCCTGGTTTTGTCAAAATGTTTCTGCCTGTGGGCCAATGACCGCACGCAGCATCGTGTCATTAATACTGAAAATTGCAGAATTAAAGTCAATAAAGCCCCTTCTAGCACTGTCATAGTTCGTAGATTTACACCACTCTCGTGATGACGTTATAGCCTCACAAAGTGAGAAAATCATGTACAAAGAATATATTGGATTGAAATAGATCGCACATAAAAAAATCTTCAAAAACAATATTTACAGTAATGAAACAAACATAATAATAAATTTCAAAACTTAGAATATAAACTTACAAAATATAAGTAATATGTAAATGCGACAAAAGTTGTCTAGTAGGTCTTAATTATTTTTTAAAGGGACAGTGCTTCTAGAAATGTTATTACTTGTATCCATAATTCGATTGTGTACACTTTATTGCAGGTACAGAAAGAACCAGAAATGTTCAGACAAATGATGAAGGTTCAAACCTGTTATATATTTAAAAAACAATTACTTGAAAGATAAAACAAAACTGCTACAAGTTAATCAGCAATACTGCATTCGCTAAAGGCCAATTGTCGAAAGTCGTTTGGCCAAAATTATCAGGAAGCACAGGAGGATGAAAGTGCTCTACGCTCCAAACTTCCACGTCCCATTTTTATTCAAATAAAACAAAAAATCTCATCATAATTCATTTCAATGTAAAATTATTTAAGACTTTTTTATAAATTGAAGAAAAAATGCTAAAATATTTAATTTACTTGACAGTACAGATGAAGTAGATGGAAAATTAATGCCCACTCCGTAAAATGTAAGAAAAACAAGATTGCTTCTACGTCTTGACGGTAAAAATTATATTTTTTGTTTTCACAATGATTTATTAGACTGTAAAATATAACGCAGGTATTTAAATGTTAATATTCAGTCAGTAACGGATTCGATGTGGCCCACATTAGTTTTATTATTTTTCAAGACAAATATGACTATATCTTCTAGACGGAATGAGGACAATTAAATCATGAGTCATTAAAATTATCTTCAACAGGGATCTCCAAGGTGAAACGTGGTTCCTTTATTATCAAATTACCGGAAACATTGTCGAAACGGTCTGAGTCAGAGTCGCTCGTCCAGCTGAAGGAATCACCTGCAGGACTCGTCCAGATCGCGAGATAGGTGGCACCTGCCTTCCGGGTGTCGCGGGCGTTTTAATTTAATTAATAAGAAATTCTTTCTAGCTTCTTACATTTATGCTAAAGTTTAATTAGACATTTTAAATTTTAGTTTTTAGTTTATAACTCTACCAAGAAAGGGAAAATATATAACCCCACATATTTATATAATTTTCGATATATTAAACTAGCCATCAATTTCTCTATAATTTTTTCAATATTAATTAATTAACTAATTAGTTCACATAAAATATTATGAATAAAATGTTATCGTGGATTCTGGAGCGTGATGTACTTTTGGTGGATCTAGAACAGTAGAATACAGTATTATTTTATAACGTGTTATTTTCTCATTTACGGACATATTGTAAAATATGTTAGGAATTTTCAGGAACGGTAGACCCATCTTTTGTTTAAAACATCTTTAATTCTTTAAAAATCCATTTCGGAGACTTCCGCCTTCCTTCCTTAGTCCTATTTTCTAAAATTACGTAAATTATAATTGTAAATTATATAATTATAATATTTACATATTTAACATGCACACACATATTGACATGCTCTCTCTCTCTCTCTCTCTCTCTCTCTCTCTCTCTCTCTCTCTCCCGTTCTCTTCCTTTCTCTCTTTAACTCGTTTTTTTTTGACTAATTGACATCCACCCCACCTCATTTTTTTCAGTGTACAGGACTTTTGACGGGTATGGATGATGTCTCAGTTTTATTGCTTTCTTCATTTTAATGATGGCAGGCCGTTCGAGGATCCCGTCTTTATGGTCTTGTTAATAACTGACCGAGATGTGAAGGAGAAATTTTTAACAGTTCAGGCGTTGGAGACAATTAACAAGGTTCAATTTAGAGTGGAATCTTGAGTTATTATTCTTTCTGACTCAGGTGATCAAATTATCAACAATGGAACTGGTGGGTAACGTTTTTACTTTCAAGGATCAGATGCGGTAGAGATATCTATACAACCTAGACACAACTTATAGCACTATTAACAGCTAGTTTTTTCAGAAAGATCTATTTTTTTAAATTTTGTTAAGAATGTATTATTTTTCTTTATCCCATGCGATTTGGTAATTAACCTAACTGAACAAATAAACTTGAATTACGGAGATACGCTCCTTTGGTAAGACCTCGGACTAGTTCAGGATTCACGCACCGTCAAAAATCCCTGAAAGTAACGATATATTATTAAAACGTTTGAAAAGGTAGTTTTTCTTCCTGGCATGAGTTTGATTTTGGATGTTTTCTTGCAAACCGCATATATATAAGAAAATCTCCTATTCACCCAAAATTTAAAATGGCATCATTTACAAAACTGTAAAATGGCTGTACTGGACTAGGAGAGTGTCTTCTGAGCACCATCTCTGCATTGATGTTTGATGGCCAAGTGGCTTATTGAAGCTACAACCTAATAATTCATCGGCCTGTTGAGTACCAAGCCACAGATAACTGTTTTGTACCTCCAGGCAATAGGAATAAACGTCAAGTGCAAAATACTAAAGTAACAAAGCCATTTATACTGGTTGTTAACTGTTTTCCAATATATATTTCTTGTGGTACTGATTAGTTTCAAAAGAGACTAGCTTTTGCATTTTGGGCTGAAATGTGCAGCTTTTAAACCTTTATTTCGCATATCACTCTGACAAATCAAAAATGTAAAATAATTTTTATAATTTTGTCAGAATGAGAATACCATTAGTGATCACAATTTGTTTCATATATTATTTAGTCATCATGACGTGGGTAGTTCATTTATTCACTCGATCTCCACAGCCATTCTGTAAATATGATTATAATCTGTAAACTATAATACTAAGAATTCTCTGGTATTTCAAATACCTTAGCCGTTTATTAATTGAGCGAGAACTATCAAATAAAAATTGTTGATAAATATCTCAGAAAAATTTGTTGATAATTTACAATGGTTACGTACATATACATTGCATGGTGAGAGATGACACTGAAAGATGTCATCGTGTACCAATAGAGCAATTTTCCCGAGCATTACTTACACTGCTTAACTTCTTCAATTAATGCAATCACAATTCCAAAGCCTTCTCAGCTTCATTATATCATTTGAATCTATTCAAGCTCAGGATTTTCTTCTATTCTCACACCAAGGTGATTAACCAATTATTTAAAAATATTGAAATATTTTCTTGCACCACATTAATTTGAGAATCAGTCCGTTTTTATCACCATTTGGAAATAATACTAACCCCTCAAATCCCCCTGAGGATAATCATGTATGATCAAATTAAATCTGAAACTTTACTACTATGTTTGCATGATCATTAAGTTTATATTCTATTTTAAGTCTCAACGATAATGAACAATGCTTACATTCGACCATGTAAGACTCTTTAACACATTTACGCATAGTAAGTAGATTGTGCATTTTAAAATTTTAGGGGCACTGTCTGAATCGTACACACAACGGCGTGGATTCCAACTATTCCCTGTATAACCTCCACTATAAACTAACAGATTTTTTAATTGATTTGAAGTGGATGTATTTCCACAGATTGATTACTAATAAGAAATATTTTTTTTTTAATATTTAATTTCTGCATGAAATTCCCTTCATTCAGAACATGAAATTCTCAAATTCTCCCCTAAGAACGTTTGGTTTTGCAAGAATTATAGACGTTACAAGGACTTGAGATCTTCAGTGCATTTTGTTTTTTTTAAGCCATTAAACAGGTTAAAGATCAGAAAATATACTTACCGTATTGGTAAGGAATCTTTACAACTCCTTTCCCTAGTAAATACCTAACAGAAAGAATTTATGATTCAACAGCATACTCATGAAATCACTTATAATGGAAAATTTTACACTTAATTAACAATTTCACGGGATTTTATATACGTAGAAAAAAGTCTAAATGGAAATAATAAGATTTTAAAGATTTATGATTCCGGCAATCCTTCGACTAATGAGAAAGTCTCCCACCTCCAGGGCTAAACACATTAAAAGGTTTATTTGGGTTAATCAGGATAACCTCGTGATCGGCTAATTAATGGAGGAAGGGAACATCGCCGTCGTTAATTACACACTAGGCCTTTAGTTCAACCGGAAGGTCAATTTTTAAAGGCAAGATGCCAACAAGATCTCTGACAACAATGAGGTCGCCGCAATTCGTTTTCGACTGTCCTTTATTTTTCAGGGGGTGGATTTACTGAGCGCCCCCGACTTTCCGCTCTAGCGGAGGTTGCCGGCATAAATCAGCTGTTGAAAGGGGCTTGTCATCGACTGTAGAGGCATTTTAAGAGAAAAAGAATTAAAAGTATGGTACGAAAATGTTTTGCATAACTTCGATCCAAACGTTATCAAACACCTAACCTTCAAAGACTCCCTTTTTCAATTAAAAATGATAGTACATAAATTTTAGAATTGCAAAAAAATACGTATCCAACTGAATAAAATAACAAAGAAAATTTGTTTGCTTAAAAAGCGCAGGTCCCACTAGAAAGAATCTTCTTTAAAGAGGTTATCGTGAACAATACTACAAACATTGCTAAAAGGCTTGGAATCATTATTTGAGATGTACGGCCGTGAAAGCGAGGGGTTAGCTTAACTCGATGTTTTTTGAAAGTTCAAATTTTTTGTTGATGTTTATGTTTTGTAAAAAAAATAAAGTCGTTTGTTTTACTTTTCTCTCCTTACATTCCTTTCCCATTTTTATACTACTTCTACCACTGCTCTACAAAACAATTTTTAATATTTAGAAACAAGGTACTAAGCAATGTTAAATATTACGAAAGAAAAGTTTTAAAATGGGCTTCCGAATTTTAAAAAAATGATTACTAGTGATTTTTATAATTTTGGTTCGATATTTTAACAGTATCGATATAATTCATTTGGTTTTAGTAGTGTGCATAGTCGTTAGAATCTTTAGAAGCTGAAGACATAGGCGAGTCTGTCGGTATTTCCGTAATGTTAATACACGTTACACCAGTTGGTCAATCGCTCTGGAATCAGAATTCTGGAAGGATTGAATAAAATAAAAAATAATAATAATCTTCGCAGTTCTTTATTAATTCATCGTAAGAAGTGAACTCATTTTGGCTGTGGTGTGATCGTTGAGTATCTACAAAACTGAACTTATTTACTCTAGGTAGAACATCAGTGACCATACCGAGATGGCTGAAGTTAAAAAATATGAAAAGCCAAAAACAGAATGAAGTTGGAGGAGGCTAAATTAATGTTCAAATTTTGTGTTTCAGAAAATCTAGCAAGTAGTATATTATTGATCAATCAACCTTTAGAAATATGATTTAATTTGACGAATTTTTCCAATATATCTGCTACTAATTTAATACTAAAAAAGTAGAATAATGTTTTTAATTCCGATTCCAATATGCTTTGTGTTTTGTACTGGTCTGTCAACTTAATGAGGATATTGGACCGTAGGCAAGACACACAGTTTGAAGCGCTGTTTAATACGCGCAAAATTATTTCATGGCAGACTTTCTTGATGTAACACATGCGTTCGTGGCCAAAGGACAGCTGTATAGATTAAAACCTTACAAATAGTGTGTCCTTCCAAATACCCTCTACTTGGTGTTACTATTATTTGGCAGAGTGGTACTTTCAGGTTGAACAAGGATCACAATACTCCGACTACTGCTCTCTGGTTGCGGGAGTACCGCAGTGCAGTGTACTTGAATCAATCCTCTATATTCTGAACATCCCTGATCTATCACCTTAATTACTTTCTTTACCGATGACACAGTACAATCTGTTACACCAATGTTTGTATCTGCAAATGTGACTGAGTTCGTTACTTTGAATTCCACCTAGATTCATGCTTAACATGGAATCAGCATATGCGACTGAAACGATAAAACTTAAACAGACCGTCTTATCTACAAATTATAGATCCGTATTATCGACGAAAAACAACCAAAACAGGATTTTATTAATGTTCAAGCCATAATTTCGAATATTGCAAGTAGATGTTTATAGATGTTAGCCTTAATTTAAAAACCATAAGAAATAGTTTGAAAGTCCTAATGATGGGGATATATTTCTCAAAACCTTGTCGAATGAAATGGGTGTTTTCTTTCTTTCCCATGTGCCTTCTCGCTGATCTTTAATATTTAATTATAATAATAACAATGTCTAAAGTCCAACGATCAATTACAAATCCCATACATCTTCATAACTACTCTCCACAACGTCCTTAAAATCAACAATATACCTAATATATACTTAAACAATGATTCCTGTTCCTCATCCGACAATTTTACCTATTTAGTACTTACATGTGATAGAAAACTAACTTGAAATTACACACACCATTACAATAACAGACACTTAACAAATATTTTAAAATACTTTATTACTCAAGCGACACAATCTAAATACCATTACAATAAAAACTTTTGACATACACATACCTACTCAAACATATTTGAATGTACGGATGCCAAGCTTTGGATCAGCTAAATATTTCATTATTCAAACATTACACAATTTTTAATCCAAAATAATAAGATTCATTGTTTCTGCCCTTCTTACGTACACAATAACTCACTTTGCAAAGATCTTCACATGCCAACTGTTTGTCGCCCATCAAAACACAATACAAACATTTTCGTACTAAATGATTAAATCACACAACAACACAAAATAGTGACTACATTCCTCACATTCATCAAGTAAGCGACTGAGAAGAATATGGATAAGAGACCGCTTAAATGATCAGTTTCATTTTATTAATCCAGAGCGGCTGCCAATGGGTAGCTTTCTATATATCGCCCGTAATGTCCTGATCATAAAATGAAATCCAATCTGCTGGTTGTATATAATACATGTAGAGTTGTAGATGAAAATGAATGAAGCAAAAAATAATAATAATTTTTACGAGGGTTCGCAACAGCAGTGGTCAATTAACCCTTGGGGGTGCCGGTGATTCGAAAAAAGCCCATTTGTACGTATGTAGGGTTCGAATGCAGGACGGCTGTATTCAACGTATGGTGTCCAATTATATACCGTTGCGGCTGCCGACGCCTCTCATTTATTTATTTTTTGTTTTACTTTATTTTATTATTTTTTGAGGGAGAACTATCTCTTAAGAAGAGAAAATACTATACTTGACAAAAAGGTCTCTAAGTGGGCGAAGCTCAACTATGCAAATATTTGTAAATACACATGCATTCCCTAAATACGTGTTGTAATTTTAAATTGCAAATAGTAACAATATTTATTTAAAATAGTTGCATTCCCTTCCAGAGTTTACGTTTTGTTTATAATGAGGAATGCCAAGTTATGACCGATTCAGAATATTGTTTAAATCATCTTATGTAAAGTGGTTATTTAGGGTGATGTATTTCCTATACAAAATATCTTCTGAATCACAAGAATCCATGTGACATAACAATTCAGCTGTTTATTTATGCAACTAGTGACCCATGAAGTGGCTCTGATAAACCTACCCAAGGGCAAATAATTCTTGAAGAAATACTCAGAATCTCCACAATGTCTCGTGCAGTTTTTTCAGAAAAAGTTGGATTTGCATGGTCGGAAGGAAACTCCCTCTTTTTGAAGTCGAAATTCCCGCATCCGAACGTGAAAAACCACTTACGGCGGCACTAGCGTCACACAGCTGACTAAAATATAGCCAAAGTGTTCTGGAAAGTACACAGTCAAATGTAGAAAATTTGTAGTATTTATTAGTAAACCATGTTTTTTTGACCCGGCTTTAGAGAATGATATAGATCTATGCTCTATGCAAAATTAGTTAAAAACTACTGATTTAATTGAATTGAAACGTAACAATTTTCATTTCGATTTAGTGCATTTAATCAATCTTATGTTATTCATTATAAACCGTCCTGTGCTTAAGTGAAAATAATTTTCAGGAGTTGTCTACAAATAGAAGAATATCAAACGAAGCCAGACAATAAACCCTACAGCTTTTACAAAGTACTAATCCTAACGCTTTTAACTTCTGCGTAACTGCTCCGGTTTGGCATTGTGCCTGCATAATATTTAAACTATTACATACACCCCAGAGAAAAACGTCAGCTTCCAATGTAAACTTTATGAAAAATAAATATAAATAAAATATAGATAGAAAAATAAAATTTATTGTACGGAAATCTGAAAAATGTTAATTGAACGCAACCCCCATTATATATATATAATATATTATATATATATATATATCTATATATATAT
>CM077105.1:32318298-32333568 GCA_039619505.1 Cimex hemipterus | reverse complement strand
AGAGAGAGAGAAAGAGAGAGAGAGAGAGAGAGAGAGAGAGAGAGAGAGAGAGAGAGAGTGGGCGAGGGAGAGGGAGAAAGGACCAGTAAAAGACGGAAGGGCAGATTGACTATCTGTTTTACTTGTTGCATCGAAGAATGCTGTTGTAAAAAACAAATGAAACGTTAAGAAAAGATAGACATAGAGATATAATGAAAGAAGAGATGACAAAGGGGAGGTTAAAGAAGGACAAATAAAACAGAGAAAAGCTGATGTAAGGGAAAGAAATTATAATTATGAGGAAAAGGAGGGAGAAGGTGACAGAATAGGAAAGTAGAAATAGATAGAGAGTGAGTTGGGATAGATGAGAAAAGAAGGAGACAGTGAAAGAGAGAGCGAGAGGTAGAAAAAGAAAATCCAAAATAAACAATTTTTTCTTATATGCCTCTTATATGAATCAGGTATTTCTTTAAAAGCTTAAATGTAAGTACATTTCCTATTGCTTCTGAATCGAACCACGATCGTCAATGATATTTAAAAATATTATTATATTGATTTTAGTATCTTTATACTTTTTGTAAAATATATTATGTAAATGATTGATTCACATGATCTATCTATCTTGAAATTTTAGATAATACTAGTATTCAACAGCAAAGATTTAAGTGCCAATAAATTTAAAAAAAAATTATTTTCAGGAGTTTATTTTATTTTTATTTTAACGTTTAGAAGACGGTAGTTTTTTCACAAAACATCTTGCTTCGTTGGTATGAAAGTGCTGATCGAATATGGATTTTTGTAGTGTAAGTATATAGTTTTAATGTATTATTATATCCAGAATGTGCAAACGTAGGGGATATTGATTCAAACACAAATGGAAATACATTTAAATAAAATAAATAATAATAAATCTTGGCTATTTCAAATTCAATATTTTACCACTCACCCCTTGATATGAGATAAAATTAAAAATAACGGAACAATAAAAATACGCAGAAAAATGAATTTTAAATTTAATCACAACTGTTTGTACACCAAGTGAATCGATTCTATTTTCGAATGACCAGGCTCTAATGTATAAAAATAAAAGCAACAAGCCAACGCCCATTGATTGATTAGTCGAATTGAAAGAGTTCCCAAGCGTTTCAAAGTGATTCGTCAATCAACTTATCTTTCGCAACTCGCTTGGCAACAACTGGTCATTCCGTTTCGACCGCAATCACATTTCATGAAAGCGATGAGAAAAGAACCGAAAGACAATAAAAACACCCTTTCGAAAAGTGTCGATGATAGTTTATACGGAACGGTGACTATAATCGATCACGAATTGTATTAACAAGGCTAAAAATGAAGCAACTAAAGAAACAAAAAATTACTTTCTAAAATTTATCCATTAGTGTTAATAGTTTATACCTAACATATGCATTACATAATGTGTTATTAATTTAATTATTCAAATTTTAGCAGATAATTTAAAGTAATTCAGGTTTCAACATTTTCTCTCCCAAAACGTGGTTCTATTCAAAATGTTTAATTGAGGTTTGACTTTGACTACATCACTCAAGTTCGTGAATCCTCCAAGGACACCAGAAAAGGTTATTCTTTGAT
The DNA here is from genome assembly GCA_039619505.1 of Cimex hemipterus. Lineage (NCBI taxonomy): Eukaryota > Metazoa > Arthropoda > Insecta > Hemiptera > Cimicidae > Cimex > Cimex hemipterus. The sequence goes on along the minus strand of CM077105.1, from coordinate 32,331,981 downwards.
AATATGTAGTTATAAAAATTTGCACCTTAAGAGCACTTGAAGAGCCCCTCTTCATCTCTTAAAACCGGGTTTCTGAAGAATCTGCTAACACCGCGGTCCAGTGTTACCTTCACGTGAAAAAAAGGCCTACCTTCATAATCGCTTAAAATTGAAACATTTGTTCCATTAGGTAATTTGATACCTACACCTGATGCCAAGGTCTTGACCAAATTAATTTCATTCTCGCTGTTTGTATTATTTTAGCAATTTATGCATAAGACGTTATTTATAAATGAAAAAATATTTAGCAATACCTGTTTCAATTAAGTGTTTTAATGTACCATTTCATCCTGTTGATGACGAGGTATAATGATAATGATGGTTTCTTCTTTCTTGGTCAACTTACCAGATTTCTGTTGCAGGTTCAGTGATGTAAAACTTTATTGAAACTGAAAAGTATTTATTGTCTATCTTTCCATTTCGTCTAATTTGTATCTCTTCTTGAAAAATAAAAATATATATGAAAATGTGTAAATATGTAAATATATATACTATGTGTTTTTCAATATTATGATTTAGAATTTTAAAACAAGTATTTTTTAAATATCCGGTTAGAATAAAACAGACCTTGTGTAAAATTTCCAGAATATACGGTTCTGGAAGAAAACAAACATTTGAACTGTAAACCTCCTATGAGTTTTAGATAACTACATAAGCCTTATTTTTACACTCAACTGAAAATATCATATTAATGCATGTTTAACATAACGCTATATATATAATGATTAAAAGACTTTGTTAAGAAATATATTGTTTATTATGAATATTATTTCACTCTTTGTCTTGAATCGTTATTTCTTGGTCTCTTTGGAACACAAGAATTTTTTTTCTTTTGGCAAAAAGGGTTGGCAAGCGAAACTTCATTAATTGTGATCTCTTTTGCTATAAACTTGGAACGTTTCGATTGGCGTTTATGCTAGCAAACACAGTGTTCGAATCAAACTTTGAGGTTTATGGTTTTACATGTTTTCAGAGAGTCACTTGGTATTATCTGTTATTTTTTCCTAAATGTACATTCTGAACGATTTCAACCCAAGAGAGAAAGCTGTTTTTCGAACTTTCTAAAAAAGTACTTCATTACATTCAGTACTTCATTCCAACTGGGTGAATTTGAAATATGAATAATCTTACGATCTATGCCCTTTGCGTGAAAATTTTCTCGTTTTTTTCTTTTCCTTTATATATTACCTTTATTTTTCTAAGTATGTATGAAATTAGAGCTAAAAAAACCTGCTGCGTGACAAAATATCATGGACCCCTTGCAAGTCTAATTGTTTCCAAGCAGCAGGGGACCGGACGCCGGGACACCTTATAAATGCGTAATGCGCCGAACGAGATCTCGTTTTGATTTAAAAATTCTACCTTTTAATAAACAACGTCGTTAAATTATAACTTGTTAAGTTCCTGTCACGCACGCTTCCCCTTATCCAGAAGGCTGCCACGAAATGTCAATTGCAGGACGAAGCAGGAGTTGTACAGCAGGAAGAGGAAGCTGGACGAAACTGTCTGTAAATCTTCTAAACGGAAAGCGGCTTATGCTCAAATCATATTTGAATACTGAATACAGCCAAATGGTGCCAGTTGATTCGGTCTTATTACACACTGCCAGTTGCGGTACAATTTTCTAATAGTTAGTCCTTTTATTTTTTATAGCTTATAATAAAACGACTAAACCTGGTGAATAGTGCTTTAGACTATCTTAAATAAATATTATAATAATAATAATGACTACATCAAATCACTGCTACTATTATTCTTAATTAATTTACTCTTACCTGTTTGGAAGTCTTGATGGGCCATTTGCCAAATTGAACGAATTTTATTCTAGTTAATTGGAACATTTAAATTTTTTAAATGTATCTTACACATTTTAAATTTTTTGTTTCTGAATAAAATATTCCGTCTCATTTTATTAAGTTAAAACAAGTTTAAAAAAATCAAAAGTAACGCCAATATGATCAATTCGTCCGTCCTTGTTTTCGAAGTCCGTTTTTCCCCTATATTCCACCTAATTTGATTTCATTACTCGTCTTGTTTTGCCAGGATTAATATATTTAACTGTTGAAGTTATTTACTCGGCCGCCTATTTCCCTGTCGGCAGGTGTCAAGTATTTCTGTCCAAGTAATTACATTTAACATTTTAACTAGTAACCAAGTTATTAAACCAATTGTGGGTTTTTCTGCATCTTCTGTATAAAACCCGTTTGCTGTACTTACATATCAATAAAAATATCTGTCGTCATTTTTACATTTAAGTGTTTTAATAATCCAACAGAGAGTGCACTCAATGAAAAATAGGCAAATGCTCAGATGGAGCTGTTACGTCAATGCTGATAACTGATTAATCAGTTAAAAATGTAGCAATGGTCATTTCTTGCATTAATAACTACTTGAGGCAGAAGTTTAACTAAATCACTTGTGATATGTGAAGTACGATGATGCCATGACAGCTCACGCTGATGAAAGTGTTATTTTATGCCGTCAACGAGCTTTGATGACCTTGATGTTCTTAAAAAACTGGAAACTTGCATTACTTGTTTTTTATCGATAGAATAAAGACAGGCTTCAACGAAAGACTTTCTAACAAAACTTCAATCATGGAAAATTTGTTGGTTTTCTAACGAGTCTAGAAACAACACCCTAAAATACATTGAAATGACAGCTAACGTAACAAGTAGCCAAGCATATACTCTGTAAAATAGAGATAGTGCTGATTTACGAGACCAAATAAATACTATTGAGGTGCAAAACGAGTTGTGGAAAATCAGTAGATAGATGCCTTTGGAAGATATACCTTCGAGATCTTGAACCGTCTTATCCAGTTCCTAGGCCAAAAATGTCAGTGTGTTGTGGACATTATTAGTAATTCGAAGGTTTTTAATAAAAATTTAAATATGAGTGTACTAAGATAAGCAGTTTTAGATATTTTCGTGTGCCTTGATGTTTCAAGAGAGTCAGGTGTTCTATTAATTTTTTAGTCAACGTAAGAGCATTCGGACTGACCAAAATATGTGTACCATGACAAGCAAGGTCGACCAGTTCATTTGGTTATTCGTTACCAATAATTTTCGTCCTCCTATCCTAGCTGGACCTGTTGATCTGCTAGACGCGTTTTGGCATGTCTCCATTTTCAGCATCGTGAACTTCATTCGTGAAACTTCTCGAGAAAATCAGCCAGGCCTATGGATCAAGTTAAAGAACGATAAATAGTTGAACATCACCCTAAAACTGGGATAGGTAGATACACGTATTAGGATACAGTTATGAATTATACAAACGCCCTTTAAGATCTATTATATCCCACGTTATATCTTTTGTTAGGAGGTTCTCGGATTTTTTATGTCCAATGAGTGAGTTCCATTTCCATTGTTCTCTAATTTTTTTTATCCCTCTCTCTAAGGTGCTTATTGATAGTATCATGCCATATGCCATAGAAGGGATCGGATCATATCAGCAGAATAGCAGCCCTTCTTCTTGCAAGGACATCCACTTTCTCGTTGCCATTTACTCCCACATGTCCTGAGACACAACAGAGGCTGACTTTGTTTTGCATACTCAATTTGTTTAGTATAGTTTTGCAAATTCAGCATCTTCTTTGAGCTAATGGTGTTTGAGCTTAGCGCTTTGATGGTTCTGAAGTGATCTGACATGATAATTATATTCTTGTTTTCTTACTCTATATTCGGATTGTATATCTTTCAATTGCATGGACCTCAGTTTGGAAAATACTGGTGCATTTTCCCACGGGTTCTGAGTATTTGGTTCCAGGACCATATTCTCTTACTCCGCAGCTAATTCCGTTCTAGATCGGTCTGGGCTCGAGTAGGTAATGATATTCTTAAGGAGGTAATTTTTCTTTCTTTCCCATCCTTTCAGGTACGTATGTTTATTTGAAAATTTTGGTTAAACTCGAACATCTTATTCAGTCGTCACTTGGGGCTATGAGCATAGTTCTTTCATTAGATTGTCGCTATCTCTCTAGTTTAGTTTTATTCCTACTCGTGGTTTCTCTTTGATAATACAGATAATAGTTTTCTGTGCTGTCCTCGTTATCATGTGGTGGAACGGGATTAATCCGATTATCTTCTCCATCCCAGTTGTGAAACATGTTCGCATTGCTCCATTTATGACAAGCCATTTCATAAAGGCCGCCAAAAAATTTTTTTATAATGTTGCAAGCCACTGATCGTAACCCCAACCCAGCGTGGCGCTCCGTTAGGTCTCTGCCGTCCTGCTCTTCTGCCTCCTCAATCATCGGAACTTTTTGCCCTATTGATCACGTTATATAGATGCATGCACGACTATGTATATTCGTGAGTTCTCTTCATTTTGTTATTTGCTATTCTTTATCGCTCACCAGGCCATGGCGCCATATGTTAGAATAGGTCACCCCATCATGATGCACATCCAAAGCTCCCCACATGCCAAGCTTATTTACAGCAAGTACAACATACCCTTATAGTTTTGGCACTAAACATAATCGACATTTTTGTCATTTACACAGTTTTTTTCTCTTTTTGTACCGGTGGAATTAATGAAAAAGATATTTTTTGTTGTATGCGTTTTTTCTTTATGCTTGTGTGTTTTTATAATAGTACATATTACAGAAACACAACGCTATTATTGACTTGTTTATATACTATAAACATCGTTGTAATGGCAAGTGCAACGACCGATGTGCTGACTGTTAATGTGGATGGAGTTAGGCCAAAACGGATTTGGATTATAGCTAGTGTAGGCGGACCAGCGACAATCAATTTTGATCAAAACGTTGTCCAACGTGTACTTTACTAAATTGCCGGTTAGCATCGGCAGCTTCATCTGAATAGAAAGAGCAAACCAGCTGAAGGTATACAACAAAACGCCTTTTTTGTTATGTTTTTTGAGTTTGTTAATTCTATAAAAGCCCTTACTGGGACCAGAAACGCATTTATGTCCCTGTCATGTCATAAATAAGGCTTTAATTTACTACTAGCGTACGCCTACATAAAATTCGTGACGCAGGCTAAGGTTTATCCCTGTGCTTTTTTCTCTTTTTGTACCGGTGGAATTAATACCTCATGATCCTCTTAAGATAAAATATTTCGTAAGGCTGGAGATGAATGGAAACGATTAGCGTTCGGGCTTCGAGTCCCTTGAAAATATTCCAACTAAACTCGACAGGGAAATATTATCAGCGGAAGAAGTCGACTTCCAAAAGTGTTAGATCAACAATTTATAAACGAAAAAAGAAATATATGCGAAGAAATATATCCTTGCGACTGCAAGACAAGTGCGCTATTATTTTCTAGCGCCTGTAAATATTCGCAAAATAAAATATTTAATTAATGAATTATTAAACGGAATTTTTAAATTTTTATAAAATCCACAATCTCTTCTTTTTCCTTAGCGTTGCAACATTTTTCTTAATGCACATACAGAGAATTTTTTTCAATTTCGAAATGAAATAATTGATGATGTCGTATCTGAATTGCACTTTCAAAAACGAAAGTAATTGCAACCTTTACTACTGCAGTGCTACGAACACGATCGACAACGGTTCTCCCAAGTGAAACGTTTAATCTTCTGAATTTGCTGTGATGCCAGATATCCGTACTTAAGTAGAAAATGGGATTTCCTTTTAATATTAATTCGACAAGTGATACTCTTTGGGTTTTTGTATTGTTTAATTAATGGCAATTGTCAATACTTTGACCACTTCTGGTTGATAAAGTGATTGACACGATCGCTGATCAACAAAAGTTAATTAAAACTGGCAGTATTCAGTTCAAATAGTGACACGTACATAAAATTGTGTATTTGTTTAGCAATTCTCGACAACTATTTTTAGTAAATCGTTGAATGAACATGAAATTAAGTATTTTAAGAGATTTTGGATATTGATTGATATTGATACAGTTTGTGTTCTTTAAAAGTTTAGAATTGTGGTTTACTTATACAATCAGGTAGTGTCCTAATAGTTCGTTTTTATTTATTTTTGTCTTTTCCCAATTTAAAAAAATTGACTGCGTGTCCTAACTTGTTCATGGATATTATTCAACAAAGTTTCCGAATAAGTTTCGTCGATTTTATTTGTAATTAATATATAATTTTTTATAAATTCCAAAATTTAATAAAGTAATAAACAAGGCAGCATTACTGGATTGTCATGAGAGAAATTAGTTTAAAATGAAAATTGAATTTATCCTGCTACCACTACCTTTGTTATTCTTCCTTTCTCTAAAACCTGATCGGTCGTTTATAAACTCTTCAGTAATAAGAACTAACGTGCGTAAATTAAAATATATACTTAAAAGAGCATATGAGACTGTGCTAGTGGGGAAGCTATTACTGAATAACCTTGTTATAAAACGATATTTTTCAAAAATATTCAGTTTAACTTAACTATTCGTTAACTGCCTCTCACGGTTGTCAAAAAAAGCCGACATCGATATGACAGTGTATTTTAGTGTAATAATTTAATATAAAATCGTATAATTGCTTCATTTTAAAAATATAACAATTTAAATATGGGAAAAATAAAACAGCCATGATTAGGTTGAAATAAATTAAAGTCTAATTCTATTGCGCTTCTATGATTGTATCCATCTCAAGAAAATGAACAATGTGGCCTAAAAATAGGTTTTCTCACGGGTCATGCAAACATTAGTAGCGAAGAATAGAAGAATGTACGTTACCAAGGTCGAAGAAACTTTTCCACTCTAAACTTTTATCGTTTTTTCCTTTATACATATTTTTTAAAAGTCGATTAAGGCGGTGAACTTATTCGATCCATTCATACCGTCTTCTTATTATTAACCGGCTAAGAAAGTAGAAGCCAGCAGCGTGCCAGGGAGGAAGGGTGGTTGTTATGTATTGTAACCACTTTGGGCAACCTCCAAAAGCGAGTCCCTCCAAGACGTTGTTAAAAACCAGGCCTATTAATAATTTTTCCAGGACCCACTCTGAGGTGATATTATTTTTAAAATACTCCGATTCTATCTCTGAAGTAAAAAGTAGACAAGTCGGCGAAACTCTTATATTACCGTTTAACGGGAGGTTTGGAAAAAATGCTACAAAAATTTCCTTGTTAGTAATACTGTTTAATCCCATTGAATAATGGTGCTGAATATAGAAAATAAAAAACAATACTTACATGCCAGGTTGATAACACCAGTAGCTAAGACAAGTTGGAAATCTTGAGTAACACTTTCTACTTTTCTGGTGCTGGTAGGACCGGAATCGTAGATATATCTTTTTCAATTTGCCTGGAGGCGGATAGTCCTCAGTACAATAGGGATAACTTATTTCTGATATAAAAGACGGATTAAGACAGAAATAATTCATAATAATTGTTAACACAGCAGAAATTTTTAAAAATAGTTTGGTTTTATATGAAATTTACTGACAACGAGTCGTTTCATATTCAATATTGTCTTGCCAACCTGAAAAGTAAACCTTATACATGAGCTTTGTTTGTTCATTATGATACCATACACAATATGAGGTATGAAAAAATTGTACGCACGTTTATAAAAAAACCCGAATATATCCTGAAAAAATAATAAAACTTTAAAAAACGTTTTTTCTGTACACCAACAAAAACCTTGACAATTGTGGCCAGTTTCTCAAATTCCCAATTCTAACATGTAACTCACATAAATGATTTCTTAAAGAGATTCTCTTTTTATAATTGTATAACGTCTTAATAATTTCAGTTCATGTAGAAAATGAGTAGTAAAATGCGAATGATCGATAAATAAAGATCTACTAATTCTCTAATTTTCGTGGTCCGCTTGATCAAATAATATCTTTTAAACAATTAATCTGTATTTAAGGTATCAGTTGAGATAAAACAGTCAGTATCACAAGCGGGATTCGAACCCACGGCCTTCGGCTAAATACGCCGCTGCTCTACCACTTGAACTAGCGTGACTACCACTCGGACACCAACTTCCCATCTCAACCTCCTTCCTTTATCTACAAAGTTTAACAAAGTTTTTGTAATCTAGTCTAACGAGTTTTATATAATAATAAAAATTAAAATTCTAATACTGCAATGTCCCAATAAGATGTAGCAGCTTCCTGTTCTGTTGAAGCCAAGAAATAAAAACTGTCTTGTATAAAATAATGCTAATAAAATCTCAGCCATAATATTCATTGCACGAACTTGTAAATATACAATTTAATGAATAACAGCCAAATATAAATGTTGATGATTGGTGGCCAATCATGGTGTCGATGTCAACAAGCGTTTATTCTTATTTTGGGTGACACAACTAGCAATGAAGTATGATTGACATTCCTAATTAATACTATCATAAAGAGATTGACATTAATGTAAAAATAAATTATTAATTAATTAATTAATTAATTAAAACCTTATTATTTAGAATTATGGTCACAATTTTGACATGCCACTTTGGTTTGCTACAAAACAAGACGACTTAATTTTTTTTATCACAACAAACTTTAAAACAACCATACTATAGGATAAACAAACTATGATTTACGAATGCCTCAAATCTTCAAAAGACTCCTTTAGAACCCTCCCTGCAAATCTGTTTTTACAATTTTTACAATCATTCCTACTCAACAATGGCTTGTCATGTTAAAAACATTCAATTCCGTAATTGCCACCAGCAATCCATCATAAGCTCGAGCTCTTCGACCATTGATACAAAACATCTATGATATGTTGGTCTTCTATTTTAAAAACAAAAATGCGCTGGACTGTATGTCAACAACGAGGAATTATCGACACCCAGACTAGTGAAATATTTAAGACTACACTGATACAGCTGACTTACATCGAATCAGACGACTCTTCGCACGAAACTGAAGCGACAATAAATGACAGAAGACTGGGACAACTAAAAAGACAGCTTGGACCAAAATAAAACGTGAATGTAAAAATCTGACACTCAACAAAGCAACTTATTTAGACATACTATAACGTGAAACGTAGTGAATATCCAGCCCACCTAAGGATTCCAATTAAAGGTTTTTTATAAGAATTTTCCAAACTTTCCACTACCTCTGTACGCCCTTCCACAATGATCTCTCTACTAACTCACATCCTCTGATTCCTTCCTGATTAAGCGACTTTGGCCCAGAGTCCTGAGTTGACTAAATGAATATCATAGAATAAATTTGCATGATGTATAAATGTATGTACTGGATGCAAATAAAAAATAAAATAAAAAGATTCAGAGGCATTGACAAACGAAAATAATATATAAGGAAAATAAACAATTAAATTATTTAATAAACATATTTCAGTAGTAGAAATTGCCTTCTTTTGAGGTTAAAACAAAGAAAACAGATTAGTTTGTGTCTTTGAAACAGTAAATTTTAAAAAGATTATTTATAAACACTTCCGCAGGAAGGTAAGTCAGTTTGTTTAGATCCTACTGTTGGCAAGAAGGAAATGGAAACTATTTTTGCCACTCTATTGCTGGTCGAGAGAACAACGGGCTCAAATTTAACTTAACCTTTGCCGTATCTGAAACTATACAATGTAACCTTAATTTTTAGTTTGACAAACTTTTTTTTTAATGAATACCATTTTGTCCAGATATGTTTTTACAGGAATATTGTTTCCTTCGTAAAGAATATTTGTAAACATTTATTACTTATTTAGTTTCCAAATTTTACTTTTCTTACAAAACTTTTCTCACAATACTGTTGTAGTTTTTTATCTTTATAAATTATACATATATCTGACCATTACGCACATTTCGGCCAAAGGCCCGCTCTCAGTTGGTAGATACTGGTTAACGCTAATTCTAATATTTGTCCTCCTGGATCCAAATGAGATCCTGACTTGGTTTTTTTCTGTACTTTTTATTTTTGTTTTATGCCAAACAAATAAGGGGATAAATAAAAGAAGGCCGCCCTTGGCCTTGGTCCGAGAGTGTATTGACCAAATCCAAGAGCGTACACGATAAGCCGTAAGTCCTATCGCCTTGGGCTCGATCGAGGACACAAACAAATAATATGAAAGTTTATTTAGCAACGAAGTCCCCCTCCGGCCCAGGAAACATGTAACGCGATTCCACATAGACTTAATTAATTGAAACCGTAAAACACGACTGGTATGTAAGTTGTTTTATCTCATTTTATTATTACCAATTGTAACGAAAAAAACTAACTTAAATTTTAAGCAGATAGGATACAGTCAGCTTGAGTTTCGTTATCAAATAGATTAGCTCCATTATCTCATGACTTGTTGGCTGATTGTCGAGCTTCATTTGGCGAAAATGTTGATGCTTTATTGCTATTCTCAACTAGGTTTCAAATAAAGAAGTAACGATATTCAACCCGACCTGAACTATTTTTTAAATACTTCTGTACCTATTTTCCGTAGTTTAGATTGACCTTGTTTCTATTTTTCAACGTTCAAAAACTCTGAATACACATGAGAGCCGTGATCGATATGATGCGTAGTTTGTGAAACATGAGGCTTTTAGTTCCGCCATGTTACGGACGGTTTGGCTTATGTTAAACAATTTTATAAATTATAAGAAAAAAACATGAAAAAGTTGTTAGCAGGTCTGAGTTACGATAACGCTCCTATTTTAATATGCATAATGTATTAATGCACTATAGTATTTTCCTGCTGTTTGACTTATAAATAATCGTATCACATTTCAGTGCTTACAAAGTTCATGAATTCCTGTTAAAAAAAAGAAACGACTTAAATTGCAATCATAACGTAAAAACAATGAACCTGAAACAGTTCATGCTCTTTAAAAATTAATTTAATTAATTGAACGGCCTATTGCAAAAATATATCGTGTTTTCGAATTGTATGTTGTACATAATCCTAAGTATGCTGGTTCAAATTTCCAAAAAGTGAATAAATTAAAAATCCCTTGATGAGCAATTTGCTGAATTTTCTTCGCGGTGTGCCTGTTCAAAGACTCAAGAAATGAAATAAATAATTTTACTGACAGTCTATACAAGGGCTAATCAATGGGAGTATATGCTTTCCCAGAAAATGATTCAGCTTGAGATACATATTTTTCAAAGCTTCTTGTGATGATGAAATGACAAAACAACATAAAACCCACGCAACTGAGTACATTTACTGTTGTTCTTATAAACTTCTGATCATTATTGATTTATTTGGTTTATAGTTTATTTTGGTTGATTTATTTATTATTCTAGGAATGTTGAAAAAAAGTTCAAATTTTTTTGACGCATTAAACATTTCATCTCTTGAGAAACCATTTTCTGAACATCTGGGAGTCAAATGTCGTTACTATTTGTTTTAAATGTTGTCCTAGAGAACAGCACAACGCAAAAGCCACATTGAAAAATACCTGTTGACTGTATTTAATTTAACTTTGTGCAAACCGTTTATTCTCATGACCTACTGTCCTTCAAAGACAGTATGCCGACTAATGAAAGGATAGACGTTTGACCCCAGGAAGTCCGGTCTTTCGAAAAAACGGAGTTGCATATTAATAGGCTTAATCAGCCAGGTGCGATGTGTACTTCCCTCTTGCGAACAGGCCACGAGGGCACAACTCAAAACGGAAGCATTTTGCCTTAGTTTATTTCTGACGAATAAGAGGTATTTAGACGGCCACAGCAGGGTCAAGAATAAAAATAAATATTTTCGGCTACCGCAACCTTCGTACGGATTACCACCCTCCGAAGAAACGGAAAACAAGAGTTATTTCAGTTTAGACTTCCGAGGATCCCGTGTTATTAGTAATCCGGATCTGGCACAGAATAGAAATCGGAAAAATCGTCTAACCCGAGGTCGGGCTTTATGTTAAATTTAAGAATACACAGTTGCTAAACAGAGAAAATCCCTTATATTTTTTATTATATAAAAATAATTCACAATTAAATCATCGTCCTTGGTCCCATCTGGCCCAGGCAAAACCATTTCCTCTTTGTGATGTTTTTTTTGCCCTTTTATGTAAGCGCTACGTGACGGAAGCCGGGCGAATGCTCAAATCGGCTCGCCCTAATAGTTTTTTTTATAATTTGCTAAACATAACCTGGATTATGAGGGACACTCCTTTAAAAAGAGCAGTCGGAAGGAAATATTTATAATAATATATATAATATATAAATACTTCAGTCAGACAGGAAGGAAATCATAGGCTGTTACATACGATATATTTTACGCAATTACACACTCATGACAAAATTTTAATTAATACGAATCATCTACTTTACTGATAATAATAGCACAGATTAATGTTAAAATTTGGCTTTTTTGCGCTGGTCAAGAAATGCAGATGTAATTATTTCATGTAATTCACAAGGAAAATATTTTCTTAGCGTCGCATGACATATTTACCATTGTATATTATAGCTAATTTTTTATTTACTGTTTTCTAAAATTGTATTAATACATTTTTCTCTTAAAATTTTGAAAATAAGCAAAGAACATGATTAGGTTAATTTTTAAGTTTAAGTTCCTTTAAAATAGTTTCCTTTCTTTCAGTTTTTCTTGCTTTTTAGTCATATTCTAACATAATTTATTTTATCTTTTATCGCATTTTAACGATTTTACCACACTTTTTTAGTCCTCTCGTCTTGCTGTTGATTTATGCAGATTTTTCGCGAAATTATCTATTAATTGTCAATTTATTTATAAGTCAGTACATTATTTCAAAATTGTACTATATTATTTTTTTTTAATTTTATTATTAACACTATTTTAAGAGTGTGAAATCAAATTTATATATCAATTTTCATTTTTTGATTGTTTTCAAATTCAACTTTTTTAAATTTAATTAATGTATATCTATCCTTTTCTCAGTTTTTCTTTTGTTTTGCAACGACCTCCGGCTGATTAATTTATCCAAGTCTATACGTGGTTAATTTTTTTGTTTTAATTGAACAAAATTGTACATAAAAGTATCTGTCCATCTATCCCCTTTAATATTATAATTATAATTATTCAGAAAACGGTCACTAATCTCTATAATTTATAATTACATATAAATATATCAGGAATAAAGTAAATTCGGGAGAAAAAAATTGTCAAACATTCGGGGAATATATCCATTTATCAGGACTTTGAAAAAAATCGTATATTGTAGAATGGACTTATTGCAGATCTCGCCCACTATATAAAGCTAAACTTTATACTTAAGCTAAGTAAAACTTCTGCTATACACGACTATCCGTTGGGTGTCGCAGGCGAGGGGTCAAACCACTTTCCAATACTTTCTCCATATTATTCACAATTAAACATTCATGGGCTACGTCTGGATTCGAACCCTGGATCGCTAACCAATCGGCAGTCATTAGTTTTAACATTCTTTATATGTTTATATTTGTTAAACATGCAAATCATTAGAAATAGTTCTTATTAAAGGGGTATACATACATGTAGATATATATAACGCTTGCGCAAGGTACTGGATTTTTTTTAAACTGGCCTTATCTTTGTTTTTTAATATAAAATTATAATATTAAAGGCTGATATCAACTATATCAAAATGATTACTTTTGATCTTTCATAATACGACAGTTTTTACAATTATGCAGTGTGGTAATTAAGTAATGAGAACTTCTTGTTATTTTCTTACAATAATCTGTATTGCAATTCGAACTAGTAATTTGTTAGAAAGTAGAAGTATTATATATCAGTTTATAATATATATATATATATATATATATATATATATATAT